>JBBPFJ010000674.1:0-61403 GCA_037975025.1 Excoecaria agallocha | reverse complement strand
AGAGAACATAGGTTTAGTAATACCTTTATAGAAAAATCAAAACTATTCAATGATTTTCATTATAATAATTGCATAATACATGTCTATTTAATAATGTAATTAAGTACAGAGTATTTCAACTAATTATAAGATCACATATATGAAGGCATACATATATATATACACATAGATAGTTTATTGCAAGATGATGTTTGATGATTATACAAAAATTTTCTTCACTTCATATTGATTACAATTCCAAAAACCAAGACTCCTAATACTAGGATTTGCTACAAGACCCAAAGGAGAATTAAAAGTTCAAACCTTACTTGAAAAGCCTATTGTGCTCTTTAATTATTTACCAAAAATTATTTACCCAGTCAAAATATGTATTAAATATTTTATGTCAAACATGTTTCTAAGATCCATTTAGGCTTTATGTTAGATTTCTTGAGTTACGTGTATATATGTATACATTGATAACCCTTTCATATTTATTTAACCCGTAAATCTAATTATGAAATTACCTTATTTGAATAATAGTTATGCAAGCACGAGTAATGTTGATAGATACTGGATGTATAGGTGATTAACGCCAGATGGTTTCATTAATATTGAGTTTACTGAAGGAATTCAATCATTCATTGAATATAAAAGTTTGTAAACTGCATATATGGATGGTCCAAAAATCAAATGTCTATGTAAAAAGTGCAAACATATTCATTTTCTCCCTACTGATGAAGTTCATCTTCATTTGTAAAAAAAAGGTTTGTTCCAAATTATTTTGAATGGACAAGACATGGGGAGCCAATAATTTGTAGCACCTTTAGGGGTAATCAAATATATTTAACAGTAAATATAGATGGATTTCAGGCGAAGCTGAAAGTAGACCAAATAATATGAAAGCAAATGCTGGAAATCCTTACATATAAATGGTTTATGATGCAGCTGGTTATTCCTTTCAAGAAAATATGCAAATATTAAAGAGGAACCAAACCAAATGCAAAAAGGTTTTTTGACTTACTAGAGTCAGCTGACCAAGAATTATGGCCAAACTATGAAAACATGACTCAATTATCTGTAATTGCCCGAATATTGAACATAAAGTCTGAAGGTCATATTTTGAAAGTAGTTTGGATAAAATTCTTACATGGTACAATGATTCATTACCTCCCGATCATAAAATGGTTGAAAATTTTATGAAATGAAGAAGCTTATTCGGGGTCTTGGTTTACCTGTTGAATGAATAAATTGTTGCAGGTTGGGATGTATATTATTTTGGGGAGAAGATTTGGAATTACAATAGTGTAAATTCTGTAGTCAACCTAGGTTTAAACCAAGAAAGCATACTAGGAAGTAAAACTTAGTTCCTTGCAAGCAAATGTATTATTTTTTGTTGACTCCAAGGCTTCAAAAATTGTATGCCTCTGATGTTACTGTATCTCACATGAGATGGCATAATGAACATGAATAGATTAATGGAAGTATGAGCCATCCATCGGATGCTCTATCTTGAAAATATTTTAACGACACCCATACCGAGTTTGCAGCATAAAATTTAAATGTCAGGTTGGGATTATCAACAAATGAGTTCCAACCTTTTGGTCAATCCAGCCAACAATATTCATCATGGCCAATCATAGTGACTCCTTATAATTTACCTCTATGGATGTGTATGGATGAGGCATATATATTCTTAACAGTGATTATGCCAGGACCTACAAATTTAAAGCATAAAATTAATGTATTCTTGTAACCATTGATATCTGAATTGAATCATCTTTGGGAATTTGGTGTTGAAACACATGATGTGTCTCTCAAACAAAATTTTCAGATGAAAGCAGCATTGATGTGGACAATTAGTAATTTTTTTGCCTATGCTTTATTGTCTGGATAGAGCATGGAAGGAAAATTGGGTTGTCCTTACTGTGGCAATAGTTCTGATGTATTTCATCTTCCTAATGTGGGCAAAACATCATGGTTTGACAACCACAGGAAATTTCTTCCTCTAGATCACCCATTTAGGTGCAATAAATAAAAGTTCATTAAGAATAGAATGGTATAAAAACCTCCTACCCCAAAGAAATTAGGTGAAGATATATTACAGGAGATTGATGAGTTAGGGCTTCTAAAGTCACAAACCTTGAAGCTGAAGAGGTTAATAAGACCATAAGTCATAACTTTGGTTGGAGAAAATGGAGTATATTTTAGGATTTGCAATATTGAAAAACTAATTTGATATGACATAATCTAGATGTGATGCATATTGAAAAAAATATTTTGAAAATATTTTCAACACAATCATGAACATTTAAGGGAGGAAAAAAGACAATGCAAAATCAAGAGCTGATTTGAAAATTTTTTGTAGAAGAAGGGAGTTACATAAAGATCTAAATGTAGGTAAATATCCAAAAGCATGTTGGACTTTGGACAAAAAACAAAAGAAAATTTTGTGTGAATGGTTGAAAAGGCTTAAATTTTCAGATGGTTATGTTTCGAACTTGGCAAGATGTGTTGATATGAGGAAGTACAAATTATTTGGAATGAAAAGTCAAGATTTTCATGTATTTATGCAAAGACTAATTCCAATTGCATTTCAGGAGCTCCTGCCGAACAATTTTTGGGAAGCTATAATAGAATTAAGTTTATTTTTCAAAAGCTTAACATCATCTGAAATATAGTTGTTTGATATGGAAAGACTAGAAATGGATATTTTGGTTACCTTGTGCAAATTAGAGGGTATTTTTTCTTCCAGCTTCTTTGATTGTATGGAGCATCTACCCATACATTTAATATACAAGGCTAAACTTACTGGTCCAGTTCAATACTGATGGATATATCCATTTGAGAGGTAATTAAATACCCTTTTGAGCTAAAATTTATATAGATTTATATCAAATGAGTCAATATAATTATCCTATTTGTCATGTAGGAATTTGCATCACTTGAAGAAAAATGTTTAAAATAAGGCCAAAGTTGAAGGCTCTATATGCAATGCATATTTAGCAGAGGAAGCAAGTACATTTTGTTCACATTATTTTGAGCTGCATGTGATCACTTGAGAAAGAAAAGTTCCTCGTAATGATGATGGGGGTGCACGGATTAATGATGATAATTTATCTATTTTCACATATCCTGGCCAAACACATGGACACTCAACAAGAAGAATGTTAATAGATAAAGAAATGGAGGCTGCCCATGGTTACATTTTATTGAATTGCCAAGAAATTCAACCTTTCATTCAGTAAGTTTAAGTTATATTTGAAATTGGTTAAGTTCTTATTCTCGGGGATTATAGTTTATAGCTAAGATAATTTTTAATGTTTTTAGTAAATACGAGGAATTGTTAAGTGACCTAATACCGGAAAAACCACAGGATGACATCAAGAAAGAAGTGGAAAGAAACTTTTTGCTTTGATTTGCAAATTATGTAAGTTTTTAACTTGCAATACGAGGAATATTTTAATAAAGTACTGTTAAACTTACAAATTATTATATTTACTGATTAGGATTCATTTTTTAAAATTATATAGGCTTCTAAAAATAGAATAGAAAATAGGCTCATATATGATCTTGTGAAATGACCTTTGCGAACTGCTAAATCATATCCAGTCTATTTCGTTAATGGATACAAATTCCATACAAAAAAATTATGGGCATAGCATGGCAACAACAAATAGTAGGGTTTGCATACAAAGGGAACTGATGGATTATTTTGGCAAAATTATTGAGATACTTGAAATTGAATACCCCACATTGTCGATAAAATATTATTTACTTTTTATGTGTGAATGGTTTGATCCTACTCCTAATATTGGAATAAAAGTACATAATCGATATAATCTCATTGAATTCAACCAACGGAGAAGATTTAAACAATTTGACTCATTCGTGTTAGCAATAAAAGCGATGCAGGTGTATTATATCCCTTATCCTAGTTTAAGATGGGATAAGTCAAATTGGTTGGCAGTCTAAAAAGTAAAACCAAGAGGTATTTTTGAAGGAAAAGCAAAATGAGAAAGCAAGACAAATGAAAGTGAAGCATTTTAGGAAGAAGAACCTGATGCCTATGAAATAAATGCATGTTTTGAGAATGAACCTTTAAATGATCCAAATAATGAATTTGTGGAAATTTTGTCTGAAGATGATAAGGAATCCATAGATGGGCTGAATTCTAAAGATGAGCCAAACTTTAATTCTGAATATTATGAAATAAAGGATGATTTTGATGTGCAATTAAGTGATGAAAACGATTAATTTGAGTATGTTTTATTTTATTATATTATAATCCAAATATGTTATTATTGCATCAATGAATTATTATTATTATATAGATCATGCTTTGTGAGAATAGGGAGATGGCGAGATAGAGAGGGAAAAAGGAAGGTAATTTTTTTCACCTATGGGTTCCATTCCACATAGAGATGATATGGCACAGAGTTGGCAGTTCATCCACCAGGTGTCTACCACATCATCCAAAATATGTTCACATAACTGGTCACGTCGGCATCATTACCCTAGTCTAGATGGAATGTAAATAGAGGATTATTTCAGAGTTGATTTTATGAGTTGAAGTGTATTTTTGCTCCAAAAACAACAGTAAGGGCATTTAAACTCCTCAAAGATAACTTTGAGGGCATTTTGGTATCTTTTTCCATAAGAAAATAAGTAATATGTATAAAATATATGCACAATGGCTCTACTCAATGAATAAAGTCCTTAAAAATACCTTTTTCATTAAGGATGATTGAAGGTTTTCTTCATTAATGATTAATAGGTTGTTAATTTGTATTGCAAACCAGTAATCACATACAAGTAATATAGAAAGATGATTTATTTTTGAAGTTAATCAAAATGCAGGAAAATATGTTTGTTTGATCAAAGAGATGGTCCATGTGACCAGAAGGGACCATGCTTTCATACAAATGATTCTTTTTTCTTTCAAAATTGATATTCCGTGGATTTTAATATTAAGAGAAATATGGTTTTTTGAAGTGTTGAATGAACATTTATTGAACTGGTTAACTCAATCAATTGTATAGATTTTTATGTTAGATGTACTTGTGAAATGGAATGATTTTGAAAAATAAGAGTATTTTAGTAAGACTTTTATTTTAGTGTAGTTTTAAATATTTTAACAAGTAGATTGGCAAGAAAAAATATATATTTAATTAGTTCATCCCAAAAAAATTAATAAATAATTGTGAAGAATTTTCGAAATAATTTTAAGTTTCATATTGATCATTTTATATTTTGATTCAGAAAATATTTTAATTTTATTTTAAATTTTTTTATTTATATCGATTTAAATGAAAATGAACATTTTTATCAAGGTAAAACGAACAAGGGTGATGATTAGGGATGAAAAAAAAACCGAAAATATGGTTAACCGCAAAATCGATCCAAAATCGAATCGATTTTTATGGTTAACTGATCCGATAAATTCGGTTACGGTTTTAATTTTTTTTTTGTTAATGGTTACGGTTTAAATTTTAAAGTATGTATATATATATTCAATTTTTCTCTATTTCTCTCTAAAATTTACATAAAATAATACTTTAAAATATATTTAAATTATATTTTTGTTTTTATACCTTAATTTTTTATATTTTCCTATAAAATTTATATAATAATTTAAATTAAATTTATATTATATCATTCTCTTTAATTATATAACAATATTTATATATAGTGTATAATTAACTTTTATATATGTTTTTTATCATATATTAGTGTTCATATTTTACTTAATAGCATTTAATTATATTATTATCTAAAAATTTATTTGACTTATAATCAAACATAGTAATTTTCAATAAATATCAAATCTATTTTATATTATTAACTATTAATTTATAAAACATGAATTTTGGCTAGTAAATTATGTTTGCTTTGTAATTTTTATATTAAATTACTTTACACATTGAAAATTGAATTAAATTTTATCTAATTTTTTATATAATTTTATGTTATAAATTTAATGGTTAACCAAACCGAAATCGATAGACTGATTAACCGAATGTAACGGACTGATTAATGGTTAGTAATTTTGAAAAATCAATATTAATAGACTGGTTAATTTTTTTGCTGGTCTCATCACTAGTGATGATTAATTGAAACTTGTAAAACGTGCACCCCTTCTTTATTTTAAAAGTGATGAGTAGATTCGTGTTTAAACCTCATTTATCCCATTTTTCATTTGGCATGTGTATGTTTAAATCATTTGTTCAAGTGGAAAAAGTTTCCTGGTTCATGATCACTTATGAAAAGGTGAAGATTAGAGATGGGTCCATCATCCCATTATCAAATTAAGTCTTGGATAAAAACTTTACTTTCAATTTTAAATTTCCTATTTCTATACAAAATTAAAAGTTCAAATATTCAAGCATAACTTCTTCTGCTATGAATTTATTTAGAGTTAGCTGCAAATTGAGAGATTTTTTTTCTTTTTAAAATGCTGAAAAAAAAAAGTTAAATGCTTGAAATGTTAAAATAAAAAAAAAAGAATTTTTTAAAAATGTCAAAGGGCTAACATTCAGTTTTCAGCACAATTTATGGATATTGCTTTCTGGTGTTAAGAATATTCACTACTTTGACTATCAAATTGATAGGTAAAGACAAACTTATTGTATGAAATATTAGAAGACATTGGATTAAAATTATTCTCAAAATATTGTATTAAATTGTTATTGTTAGCCAATAAAATTAAATCAAGCTCGATTATGTTCTCATTAATATAATTATAATTAATTTGCTTAACAAAACAAATAATATTAGAAATAGAGATGAAAGAGTGAAATTCAAATAAGCTAAAGCATAAATAAATAAATAAAAGTAGAGTTGAAAAAGAGAGAACTGCCGCTTGCGTGAAATGGATCAAAGAGATCAGCAGATGGTGGGGGCATGTGGGGCCAGCTATAGCCGCGTGAAGAAGATCGGACACGTGGCATAACAGGATGACTTGGAATTCTTTTCATTCTTTTTCTCTCCCTCTCCCATACTTTTCCTTTTTCATCAATCAATCTTTTTGTTCTTTTTCTTTTCTCCTTTCCTTTAGATTTGTTTCTTTGAAAATTTCCTCATTCTTACTATTCCAAGAATATTATATTTTTTTGTATTAATTTTATTTATAATTACTCAATTTATATTCCAATAACAATTACCTATAACAATATTTTCACAATAACTTTGATGATAATATATATATATATACAAGAAAATGAAATTAGACCATTATTTTTTTAAGAGAGATATTTGAGTTTTCAATTATACTGGAAGTTTTCAAATTTGAGTTTTTACTTTCTCTTCTCATCTTTGTATTAAATTATTTAGGAGAGATATTTTAAATTTCATGAGAAATTTTTATCTTATTATAAATAAGTTTTCTAATTAGATAAAGAAATGAATTAACCGCAATTTCAATTTTTTATAAATGGCAATTGACCATTCATTTGATTCACGGAAATTGGCATTATTATATTTGGCAAAAAACATTGCAATTTATATATAATATTTTATTAAAATATTAATAATGTTGCCGAAAGGAAATCCTTGTTTTCTTTTTCAGTCTGAATGCCCCCAATAGAGTCTAATGTCCAGATGAATCCTAAGGCCCCAAAAGATTTAATAAAAAATATATTACAATAATAATAGTTCGATTAGTTGAATCTTTTATGCTAAAAAAGCAAACTATCATGGCTTGCCGTCTTCAATCCGGCATCTAAAATTATGAAGGAGGTATACGAATAATCTTTCAAATTCTATATTCTTTTTCTTCTTATGCAGGTTATTGCAGTTAAATTATTGATTTTAAAACCAACAAAAATATCAATTTTTTTAATATTTTATATAGTTAAAAATTAATGATAAATTTCTCTTATTATTAATAACTCAATAAAGTTATTTTTCTTGATTTTACTACTTTTATTAATAAAAATAAATTTTATTATTATTCATGTCCATAATATTTTTTAAATAATTTAAATTATAACATAATTATAAGTATTAACTTTAAAATAGAATAAAAATAAATTAAAAATAAAAAAAACTTTCATTTTAAAACATTTTTTTTTGATATAATCAAATATATTTTTTTATTTTTAAATTTTTTTATTATATCCAATCTAACAAATTACATTGAAAATAAAGTTGTAGTTGAAAATATCCACTACAAGAAAATTGCAAATTAGCAACGGAAATTAGCAACGAAAAATATCAATTTTCCATTGCTAATCAAAAATAGCAACGGAAATTTCGGTTGCTAATTTGACAGTTGCTATTTTTAGCTACGGAAACTTCATTCCGTTGCTAAATTTAATAATGCAAGATTCAGTGAATTGGTCAATTTTAGCAACGGAATATAAATTTTCGTTGCTAATTTTAGCAACGGAGACTAATTTCCATTGCCAAATTCACCCATAAGTAAAAATATTAACGACGGTCCTATTCGTCGTGAATCCGTCACTAAAAATTATGATAATTTTTTAATATAAAAAACTCATGATTGATAGGAAAGAAAGTTTGAAAAATTGCATGCAGGGAAGAGCCATTAACTACCAAAAATATATGATTTCAAGATAATGTAATGTAAAGCAAAAATTAGCGGTAAGAAAATCAATGACATGACATGCAAGCATATTCAGATGAAGAGAAGTTTTGAGTTAAAAATAGAAACCTATCATCATTTCAGGCACAAATAGGATTTTGTAAGAAAAAAGAAACATAAGCTTGTACAATTAACAAGATTCAAATATAAACAATTGCTAGAATCAAGAATGGAGCAACCGAAGGCTTACCCCTCTTTTATATCAACAATATCACTTGATATGAGCAAGAACATTTAATGTCTTAAAAAAATTCTCATGGCATTGTACTGAAGGAAACCAAACTGAGGATGTCATCTCGCAAGAGTAAGGAACATGCACAACATAAAATTCAGTATTCCAAATATATTAGAATTCATAATTTCCACAAACTATATTATATGTAAATAGTACATACAAGACCATTTGCATTTGTCCCAAAAGGCAATTATTTAAACAAGGAAAGGTGAGTATTCTCTTGCTAAAGACAAGAGATTCTAAAACAAGTATCAAAAGGCAGAAAACACAATACAACCCCTAAATAGCATAAACTTGCCAGACTTAGTTTCCATAATTATGGAAACCTAAAATACATACACATCGAACTTCAAGTGCAAACACCCATCATGGAAACCCAAAATACAAACCCACGCATGCTACTCAAAATCATTGCACTTAAATCATGGAAATCCAAAATACATACACATCAAAGTTCAAGTGCAAACATCCATAGTGGAAACCTAAAATACACACACTTATATGTTACTCAAAATCACTGCATTTAAATAATGAAAACCTAAAATACATACACATCAAACTTCAAGTTCAAACATCCATCATCTGTTAATGACAAAAGAATTTCAACATAATTTCTCATAATTATCCTCTACATGGAGACAATTACTTTCAATCAATAATTTGATAATGAATTTCCATCCTACTAAACATAATTGAGAAAGAACAACGGAAGAAGAGCCACTGGAAAAATTGAGAAGTACCAACTAAAAGAGTAAATACACATCACCCCAGAGAAGAACCACACACAATGAAAGAATTGCAATACAGAAAAAGGAAGCAGCACCATAATTCTAAGAGTTTCCAGCCTAATTAGCTTAGCCAGACCAAAAGAACTACCAGTTAAAGAGCACCCAAAGCAGCTTTTACAAATAACGGAAAAACCAAAAACAACTCCAGCAAAGAGAGAAGTACAGGGAAAATGCATAGAAAGTGGTATATCCAAGCGAAGAATCTATGATCCCCAGCTCCTTAAATGTAATACCAACGGGTACAGCCAACACAAGAACATTTCAAAAAGAGTTATCAGACTCTAACCAGCAACGAACCCCCAGACAACACCAAATCATAGAAAAAAAAGAACAAATCAAAATTAAATGAGATTTGTGCATAAACAATTAAGTGGGAGGATTATTCATGAAATTGACTCTAACTAATAAGTTGATACAATTTACTGATAAATAATAAGCTGAACATGACATGCACAAAAACCAACGCATCTGATCTTCCTTTAATCAGTTGTCCACAAGCAAACGATATGTTTATATCACTAAATACATAACGAGAAACACAGGTTTCCTAATTTCTACAAGCTTTGAGCAAGAAAAATGGAAAAAAGGGGGAAAAAGAAACAAAATAGAGAGAACAAGAAAAGGGTTGGTATACCGAGAGTTTAGCATTAAATTATGCAAAAAAACATAAGATTATAATGTTCTGCAAAACTATGTTAATGGATGTATTGAGGTGTAGTAAACAAGAAACTACATCGGTTAGTCATAAAAAAGATAAGATTAGCTAATAAAATGCCAATATACAAAGTAGAGACAACGGTATGTTTATTTGCTCAGAATAAACTAGACCTCTTTTTGTACTCATGTTTATCTTTTCTTTTTCAAAATAAAATGGAAGTCGAAACAACAGCACTCTCAATAATGCTTTTCTTCATACTGTCGAATGCCACATTACAAATAAAAAAGAAAAAAGAGCATGACAATTTCCCATGACTACCTTGAACCTCCAGCTACACGGTATTTGATGTGATATAAAGTACAAGATTCTTCAGAATATTCTACTTCCTATGCACAAATTAAAATGGAAAATCTATGTTAAATGCCAAGATTCATAAGAAGAATAGAATTCTAAACCCGATTTGGTCTCTAAATGTACATACCAAGTCCGAAACTTCAGTCTGCAAATTCGGAGACCAATTAACCAAGTAAGACTTTGAAAAAAGAACCAATTTCTATTCAAACAATAATAATAGCAAAGCTGCTTAATGTCCTAAATGTTAGGATATGCATCACCAAACATACAAATCAAATAACACATAAAAAATGACAAAAAAAAGAAAGCAACAGCTTAGCACCAATATATGTGTTTAATTTTGCAAGTTCCTTTTTAAATTTGAGATATAGGGATTGAGAGATTATGAGAAAGAGGAGTAGATGACAGAATGCAAGTCACTAATAAAACAGACAGCAGGCTAATAATAACCAGATGATACACAGGGCAATAGCAAAAGCAAACTGACAGTCCCAAGAACAAAAGCAGAAAACAAAACAAGAGTTACATGTGAAATAAAAAAGACCAAGCCACTATCTCTATATAATGTAATTAATTACAACATTTGATTTGGCTTATAGAAATATACTGAAGCATTAACCATTAAATTTGGGTAAAATTTGAAAAAGGTTAATGAGTACAAAATATTTGTATATATATTTTGTGAAGTGCACAATTAATCTTTTCTTTTCTATAACATACAAGTCAAAATCAAAATATTGTTTTTTTGCTTTGATTATAACAAGAAAGAAAGACACAATAATAAAAGTATTAAAGTAGAAAACGAAACTAATTATTCTCCTAGAAACTGCAAGTGAACAATAAAAATGTGGATTTAACTTAAGTGCAGAATTTTTAATCAATTAAAAACAAATGCCCAAAGTGAATTGATTTTTAAAAATTCTAATCCATTAAAATATAATGCCCACCGTGAATTGATTTTCACGAAATCTAATCAATTTAAAATTGCCTAATGTGAAGTGGTAGCTATGATTCTTTAATCAATCAAAATATACCATTGTGAGTGGTTTTCCATCTAATAAAAATAATGTCCAACTCAGTTGTTTGCCATTATTTTTTTATCAATTTAAACAAATGCCCAACTGTGAATTATTCTAAGAAACAACAAACTGACCTCAAAAGAGCTTCTACAAAAGATAATCCCTAGTTCCAACCACAAAAGATATCAAATCAAAAATAGCAAACTGACCTCGACAGAGCTTCTACATCAACTAAAAAAAATAAAGAAAAATGAAGCTGACACTATAGATGGAATATGTCCCAGTCGGGAACTACTATCTCCCCAAGAAGAAGGCTGTTAAAAGCTACAGAGGCAACTGTGTTTCTTTTTCTTTTACCAATTCAGTTAACTTATATCATTTTTCTAAGAAACAGTACTCACTTCATTTTCTTATAAAAAGCAAAAAATTACAAAAAGGAAAGGAAAATTAAAACCAAAGCAAATACCTGAACCATATGAGATTGAATGCTGAGAACACGATCGGTCTCGGAAGGAATAGCTACAGACAAGATTGAAGGCATCATTACCAAGTCTCTCGAGCTTATCGACCCTCAAGTTCCAATAAAAATTGAATAATCAGAACCCAAAAATGAAAAAACCTTTGAATTCACACAAAATTAAGGAAAATAAAATCAAAATAAAAAAAACCACAGCAAGACTAATATACCTACAAGGATGAGATTGAAACGCAACTCTAATTAGAGATCAAAGAGCTCCAGCAAGAAATGACATAAATACAGATCTGATGCATCAATACTGCCTTCGTAGAGATCAAAGCCCCAGGGTCCCGTGGCAGGTTACCACTCGCTCAACCACCGTCATTCTTGGCCGGAGATTGAGGTGCAAGATCACAACAACTACAACCCCGATCTACCCATTGCCGATGAGTAGGGAGGAGCAGGGGACATTGGGGCACGGGATAAGAGAAAAAAATGAGCAAAAAAGAAATCGCAGCTCCATTGATGACGTAGAAATCAAACTAATTTGACTACCAAAGTGATTTCATCAATAGAAACAATCTCTAAATTAATTTAATTATGCCCGGCCTAAGTATTTACTGCAACTACAACAGACACAGGGGAAACTAATAATAACCAGAAAATACAATAATCCAACCAATCAAAAACTAGAATCAATAAGTGTTTAAAATCAAATTTAATCTTAAATTAGCACTACTCACCCCACTTGTCGGAGCCTCGCCGGCGTGGGACCAAGACCACCCAAAGACAGCTAGCAATCAGACGAGTCCAACGGTGGTGGCCACGCAGTCTAGCGATCCGTCGTATGGTCGGGATCTACTCAAGAATAACTGGCAGTCCCTCTTTCCGATCTACTCACCGCCAGTAGGAGAGGAGGAAAAAAGGATGCCGGCACGGCCGCCTTGCTCTTGGGGATCTATCAGAGCGGCACGTCTCTCCGGTTGCTTCCGTGAGTTGCCGGAGAGAGAGGAGAAGGCCTTCGGTTCACAAAAAGAGAAAAACAGCGAAAGGGAAATCGACGCCTTCAATGGCGAATAGGAAATGACGCCGTTACTGTGGCCGGCGAAGGGAGAAAACGGCGGCAAGGAGGTCGGCGCCATTGGTCAGCCTCATCCCCCGATCCCGATCTGCCCTCCTCTCTTCCTCTCTCTTCTTCTCTCCTCTTTTCTTCTTCCTTTTTTTTCTATGTTATGCACTTTGTCCCGAAAATTCTAGGGATTCTAGAATGACCCCCTTATTATTATTAATAGCTAACTTAATATATATATATATATATATATATATTTATTTATTTATTTATTTATTTTATTATTATTACTATTGTTATTTTTAACAATTTATTTTATTGGTTCGTTTCTAAAGTCGAATTGATCCAGCCATACTATTCGGGTTGGGACATTACAATAATAATAATAATAATAATTTGCTTTCAAAAAATTAAGAAAGAAAAATTCCAAAAAATTAAAAAACAAAAAATTAAGAAAGATAATATTTTTTTCATCTTTTTGGATCAAAAATACCAACGGAGTGCCAATTCCTTTGCTAAATTTGCAACCGAATTATTTTTGGTTGCAATTTTAGCAACGAAAAACCAATTCCGTTGCAAAATTTGCAACCAAATTATTTTCGGTCGCAATTTTAGCAACGAAAAACCAATTTCGTTGCTATTTTTAGACACAAAATTTTTTTCCTTTAGGAGCAAAAATACCAACGGAATGCAAACTCTGTTGCTAAAATTGCAACCAAATAAATTTTCCGTTGCAATTTTAGCAACGGAAAAACTAATCCGTTGCTATTTTTTGGATCCAAATTTTTTTCATTTCGTTGGAACCAAAAATACCAACGGAATATATTTTCCATTGCTAAATTAGCAACGGATATTATATTCCGATGCTATTTAGCAACGGAATATGATTTAGCAACGGAAGTCATATTCCGTTGCTATTTTTCGTTCCAAAACTTTTCCGCCATCTATTGGTGCCTATTTTAGCAACGGCATATAGATTTCGTTGCTAATTTCTGTTGCTAAATTTTGGCGCTAAAAATTCCCTCCACTATTAGTAACGGAAGACAATCAAATATTTTTTCGTTGCTAAATTTTCAAAGTTTAACCAATGTTAGCAACGGAATCAATTCCGTTGCTATTATTCCGTTGCTATTTTCAAATTTTCTTGTAGTGATCAAATTTAAGTCTCAAATATAAAAATATTATTTTTTTAAAATATCATATTAATTTTTGAAAATTATGTTATACGATATCCATATTAATGCAACAAAATATAAATGAGTTTGTGCAAAAATATTTAAACATATTCAAAAAATAATTTTATATTTTTGAGACTTTATTTTTCAATATAACATTTGAATTAAATATTTATTAATTATGATTTTACTGTCTTTTACTTTTACTTGGCAAAACTGTAAGAAAGTGATCTAGTTTAATTATTAAGGATCTTGGCAGCAAGCTCACGGTTAACCTTGGGTAATTTTACTGTCTTTTACATTTGAATTAAGAAAATGTTCACATCCTATTTTCCTGTATTTCTTTCTTTTCATTCTCTGTTACTTCATTTTCAAGGATCTTGGCAGCAAGCTCACGGTTAACCTTGGGTAATTTTCTTTTCATCTGGAAGAAGAACAAATCATGAGCATCCACATAGGTAACACCAACAAAAATTTCAGTTCATTTCCATTCCAGACCATGCTAAGTACTAATGACAAATTAACTGTGGCATATCAATGACTCCTAATTTTATCATAATTAGCACACAGATGCATACACATGCATGCAAGTATGGCCAAAATTTCAATAAGTTACATTCAGAATGATAACAGTTAAGCAGTATTCAGAATGATAAGATAATAGTAGTACATCTGATGTATCAAATATATATTTCTAAATCATTGAAATTCATTTAAAAAATTTAAATTTAAACTTTTATCTCATGCCACAGTTAATTTGTCAGTATTTGGGTTTGGGGGAGAAACAATTAGAGGTACCAATGCAATTCATTAGCATTAATTGGATATCCTATATATACAACTGAAAAAATGAAAAACCAACAACAATGTGATCTCACACACCACCGCCAAGAAGCAACAGAAAATGTCCAACTCTCTGATATACTGCTTGTCATTTTGAGCTTTCACGAGCACAACTAATACACAAAATAGAGAAGTTAGCGAAAAATATAGCAGAGGTGTGTGTTCATAAATGCAATAAACAATGATAGAGACTTCATTACACGCCAATCACTAAATGCAGTAGAGAGTAATCAATCCATGTAGTACATCCATAATGGATATGCAGATGGTATTTGAGAAGTACATTCTTTCTGATTTTTGAAGTCTGATAATACTTGTTCAATAAAAGTTATAGATAAGGACAATTCTTTGAATGCACAAACCAGAAACATGGTGACACAGGATAGCTATTCATTTGACAGTCCGGATTGTTTCAAAAACAAAACTGCAGATAGTTGAAAAAATCTTTGTGCAGCTATAAAAGCACTAACTAAATCTCTGACAACATCATCAAATATAAAGAAAAATGAACTAGCAAACCAGGTCTATTTATAGAACCTTAAGGAAAAAGTTATCCTTTAAACAATCAGTTGACCAATATTATGTACTAATGAACCATAATCCAAACATAGGATTAAGTGCCTAACAGGTAATTTGCAAACTTTACCTGCATTGAATGTGAGACAATTCTAACTCAACAAGTGTCTCGCGAACAATTTTGTAGAATGGGAAACCCTAAAATAGAAAAATAGAAATAGAAAATTTTAGATCATGATAACTCATCTTTTAGATTGCACTTAGAACAAGAAAATGTTTGAGAAGCTGAACCAAAATTACTCAAAAAAGTGCAACCAATTAAAGTCATCTGGAACTACATGCACCTCATATGACCGTAATTCAAGTGGTTTGGTGGCAACTTTGATGGAGTATAAGATGACCCCTGTATAAAATTGTAGAGACAGTTGAAGCCAAGGCTCCCATTATATAACTTGCAGAAAATAGAACATATAATGATCTAATAAGAATATTGATGCATAAACATCATTTATTGAATTACAAAGAGTTGTTGATATTGATCATTTAAAACTAGCATAAATGAAATACAGATCCAAAGAGCTTCACTTTCCTAAAGAGTAAAAAGATTATACAGTTACCTTTCCTGCACGGCCAATCAAAGCAAATCCTGCTATCAATGTCTACAAAGAAACAAAATTCATCACACTAGAAGCAGCATATTTTGAAACTTACAAACCCTGGACTGATAGGAAAAAGTGCAAAAGATTCAAATACTAACCGTTAAATAAAATCCTTATATAGTTAACATTAAGACTTAAACCCTTTTCAATTAATTCTATAATACAAATTCATTGTTGGTTACTCTTAACTCACTATATCCCCACATCTTCTTATACTAACCATTTCATTATTGAAAACACCATCAAATGCAAAAACCAACATTTATTTCCTGTAAACATGATACTAAAATATCAATCTTTCTTCTTTAAGGCAGGCCATTCAAATTCCCACATAGATAATGTACACATATACATAGCGTGAAATCACATACAAACACAAAGTTATAAACTAGTAACACAGAAAGAGCTGAACATACCCCACAATTCAGCCTTCAATAGTCCATGCGATAATTGTTGTAATCATCACGGCCAACAATATCATTCTCAACCCTCTCTCCAATCTTCTCTTTATATTTCAAGCCTTCATCGATTGCAATTCCACCTAGAGAGCCAGCAACTGCCCCCATAGCTAATCCTGTCCTCAATCCCATTTTCCCTCCCTTTTATCTCTTATCATACGTCGCTGAATAATCAACCAAAGCTGAGGGCCCACTGTAATTGCTTGTCCGATTAAAAATTAGCCTTGGCGGCAAAGGCAGGGCTAGATCGATGGAGTAATAGCCTGAATAATAGGGAGAAGAAGAATAGGCATCGTGAAAAGATAAGTGCAGAGGCGGAGGAGGTGGCGGTGATGGAGAAGGTAGAGGCAGAAGTGTCACTCCGTACCTATAATCCCGTGCAAAAAGAGGTGGAGGCACATGCACAGCATTGTAATAATAGCTCTGTGGAGTGGCAATATGGTGATAATCGAGATGTGAAGGCAAGGCGATGGTGGAAAGGCCCGTTCATGAACTCCGAGCTTTATATTGATCTTACCTTGAGGATGACCAGAAGGGCGGATCAGCATGAAATTTCGAATCTAGTTTGTATCGTCGACGTCCAGCAGGTCCTTCAAAGCCACATGAAGTGTTCCAAAAAGGGGTTTAAGGGTCTCGCTGGGCTTGGAGTGAAAGATCTCCAGGGTTAGATAGGATTCATGAAGAGGAAGAGAAAGAGGAAGACTGAATCACTCGTTCCAAAGGGGTCGAGGCTTTGTGATGGAGGAGGGAGGGAGAGAGAAGGAAAGATGGAGGAGGGAGGCAGGGGAGAAAAAAATAGCTTTTATACCTAGGGTTAATATTTTGAAAATACTAAATTGTCCCTGTCAATATTCACATTTAACTTTATAGTCAAAGATAGTTTGATAAATATATATAATTAAAATTATTAATAATTTAATATTTAAACAAATTTTAATAAAATAAAAATAAATTATATAATAATTGTAATAATTAATTTATTATTATTATTATTAAAAATATATATTTTCTAAATAAATAAGTTTATATTTATGAGAAATTGATAAAAATTATTATTTTTTCTAAATAATTATAATATATAATAATTAAGGGTTCATATAATACTTTAATTTACTATTAATAATATATAAAAATTCTCACAAAAAAACTATTTTTATTAGTAATGAGATAATGAACTTAATATTTTTAATTATATAATTTCAAATTTAAATGTTAATTTTTACGAGATTAGAAAAAATAAATTCGATATAAATTTATGTGTATACAAAAAATGATAATTTTATATTAATTGGTTAAACTCAATCTAAATTGACTAATTTGTTGGTAATTATATTTATTTTTTTAAAAGTCAAAAATTCCCCTACTTTCATATGTACAATATTTTATTAAAATGAGGATAATTTCATAGATAAATTTATATAAAAATTTTATTTGCATTAATAGATATAATATATATGTATTATTATAATTATAAAATTATATACTTGTATTTAATGTTTGAATTTATTATATCACAAGACATAAACACTCGTTCAAGTACAACACCAATACGCTTTACTTTCCAAGAATTTATTTGAATTTGTTTTGTTGAATATGGACAAATCTTAAATTGATGGTAAAATAAAGAAACCTCTTAAAATATCCATGTAATATATTCGAATTTTAAAGAAATTGGTTGAAGAAAAATGGAATCAGGAACGAAATGATTGAATGATTTGAAATTGAAGAAAATTTGAATTTTAACGTTGGGATTGGGAATTTGGGAGGAGAAAACTGAATTTTTTTTTAAGAAAATAATATTCATTCTATTTTTAATAGTAATTTTATTTTCTATTTGGTAAGATCTACTTTTAAGTTTATGAATTTTAATTTATATTTCTATATTTAATTTAATTTTTATAAATTGAACAAAAATATAGAGTTAATTAAAAAAATTAAATTATTTAGGCCAATCTACCATCAAAATTATATAATTTTAAATATACTAATTGCACTCCTAATGTTTGCGAAGTCTTTCAATTAATTAAATCCATCTGTCTATAATTTTTTTAATTTTGTTAATTTTATCTAAATATATATCCTAGTAAACCGATATCATAAGTACTGCTTACATATTAAAAAGTATTGCCAGGCGACTCAAATTTTGGGACGTTACAGATCAAACTCCCCAATTTCATATCTTATTTCTTATTTTCATTAAGATAACTAACTTTTTTAGTATTATTAGCAATTATTTTTCGATATATCTATTACTGGCGATTAGGGATGATTGATGGATCTGGAAAGGAGCACCGAACCACCAAAAGGTCTAAAAGTAATACATCTCGGATTTTGGGACATTACATAACCACCAAATATAACTGGACATAGATTTATATTTATTATGATAAGTTCATATTTATTTATTTTTAAAAATAAGTTAAAATTTTATGAACAACCAATTCTATTTATTTGAATGCCAATTTTTATTTGATTATAGTAATTATGTGATCACACATAATGAATACATAATTTATTAAGATATGTGAAGAAAAAGGTTAATTTCACTAGTTTTAGAAGTAAATTATATTTAGTTAAATATATGGTATAATTATACAATTATAATATAATATGATTGCAAGCGAAAATATAAAAGTAAAGAATTATAATATCCTTGTCAATTTTCATTATTTTATCTTAATATTTAAAAATGGTTTGATGAATATATATAATTAAAATTTCTAATAATTTAATATTTGATCAAAATTTTACAAAATAAAAATAAAATATAAAATTTTTTATAATTATTTTAAATGAAATAATATATTTTATATTATTATTTTATAAAATTTATTTTTATTATTTTTCATAATGTGATTATATAATAATTATAACAAGGAGTTGTTGTTGTTGTTATTATTATTATTATTATTATTATCAAAAATATAAATTTTCTAAATAAATAACTTTAAATTTTGAGATAATTGATAAAAAAATTATTATCAAATTATAATATAATTTATAAATTTGTATTTCAAAATAAAATATCAATTTCATATGATCTATATAAAAAATACATGAAATAGAAAAAAAATATTTATTATATTATTTGCGACGGATTAGCGACTATATTATTTCATCTCTATTAGCTTTTTTACTGGTAATACTAATTGCGACGATCAATTTTTTCATTGCTACACTATCGCAAAAAGTGGCACGTAATTTTTCCTCCAAAATTAGCGACTAAACGTTTCGTCACTAAATTTTCTAGAACTAATTTAACGAATAAAAAAATAAAATAAATTAGCGACGGCATTTTGTCGCTACTTCTATCACAAAACACGACGCGAATATTTTTCGCCAGTAATTAGTGACTATTTGTGAATTCCATCGATATTCCATCGCAAAAAAATGAAAATTAACCTTCCCATAATGGAATTGTAAAACAATCGCAAAACCGTCGTAAATTTGCAACATAAATAATTTTGCCGCTAATTTTAGTCACTAATTAACAGTTTTTTTGTAGTATTACTAGCATTAAAGACACTAAAGAACGTCATCATCTTCTAGGAAAATCCCTTGATAATTCTACGAAATAGGATAATTTTCTATTAAGCCTAATCAATTTTCTTGAAAAGAGGAGTTTTAAAGCTGCAGGCAGATTTTAGAAAACTAAGCATGCCAAATCCAGTAAAGTGGTTATCAGGGAAAATACGTTGTTTGTTAGCACTTCTAATAATTTTTTCGGACTGATACAAACTTCTTTCATGCACCCCAACATTTGATTCAAGATGAAAAGGAGAACCATAATATCAACATGAACACCCCCCCCCCCTTAATGTTGAAGTTTCTAAAGATTTTAGCTGTAAAACACAAAGCCCTCATGAACAAAATAGACATGCTGCCAATGCTATCTCTTCGATTTTGAATCCCAATTCCCATAAGGTTGTTTCAGTTCCCTACCCTGTCAATTCTAAACTAAGCTCCTTTAGTTCATTTAAAGATAAAGTGTTGCACTAGCGAACTAAAATTAAAAATTTTTCGTTTGACAATGGAAGACTTTCGAATAAAAAAGGATTAAAAAGTGTCAGAGAAACTCCTTATCCTAAGGATAGAAGGAAAAGTAGAGATAGTGCCCTCAAAATCAATGACACCACTATTTTATTTTTAGATTTGGTTAATGTGGAGATTTCCACTCAACCTATGGATTTGCTGAGATAGCCTTCAACGGACAATACCACTATGGAGGTTAATTCAAAAGCACAATCCTGAGCTACTAGTTCATTTCTTTACTCCTATATTTTTTATGAGTTTACAAATTTTTTCATGGCATAGTTAAGGTACGGGGCCATAAGGATTTTTTGGCTTATGCTAGGAATATGATGAAATTATATAATATTTATGTGTTTATTTTACTGGAAACTAGAGTTAGCGGTGTTATTGTTGATCATTGAAACTCAAGGTTTTCACTTATTCTTTTAGAGTTGAAGCTTAAAGTTTTACTGGTTGTATCTAGAATCTTTGGATTCACGATGTTGATATCGCTGTTCAGAGTTGTACTTACCAATTTTTCCATCTCCAGGTTGTGCATAAAAACCTATCTCATTTTTTTCTTACTGCATTATATGGGGATCCATCTTTTGTTCGTAAAAAATTGTTATGGGATGATTTAAAGTAGCTGTATTCTGATGTCTTCTCTTTGGGAGCTCATGGAAATTTTAATTCCTTTTTGTTCTCTCGTGAGAAATCTAGTGGGTCTTATAGGGGAAGCAAACCTTGTCCTTTTTTTCTCAATATATCAATCCTTATTGTTTATCTGATATGGGTTTCATAGGTCCTAAGTTCACTTGGTACAGGAGTACGACTCAAGAAAGATTAGATTAGGCCTTATGTAATTTGTGGTGGAGAGATGTTTTTTTGAGCTTTAAGGTGTCTAAACTCCATGTGTATCAAGATTATAGATAATATTATTATTATCTAAGAAGTGGCTCACTCCATGTGTATCAAGAAAGGGGTAATCAAATGGATTATGATTAAAATTGATTTTGAAAAGGCTTATGACCACCTTCTGTGGGATTTCATTCTTGATGCTCTCATTGATGTAGGCTTTCCTAATGATTTATGCAATATTCTTGTTTCTTATTTGAAGAATAGTAATTTGAAAATTATTTGGAATGGGGGTCTTATTTAAAGCTTTATTCCCACTCAAAGAGTTCGTCAAGGGGACTTCCTCTCCCTTTATATCTTTGTTCTTTGTATGGAATGCCTCTCTCGTGACATTGAAAGTGTTGTTTAAGAAGGTAGTTTGAAGCCTATCCAGTTAGGTAGAGGGGATCCTCCTTTTTCCCATATTTTCTTTATCGATGACCTTATTCTTTTTGTTGAGGCCTTTTTGGACAAAATGAATGTTAGTAATGGAATTTTGGATAATTTTTGAAGCAATTTAGGACAATTGGTTAATAAGAGAAGTCAATTTTTTGTGTTTCCAAGAATGTTAATCATGAGCTTGCTACCGATTTAAAGAATATTTTGGGTTTTTAATATACAAAGGATATTGGCCATTATTTGGGCACACCAATTATTCTAGGTAGGTCAAGAAAGTGATTTTATTCCCATCTTATGGACAAGGTTAAAATTAAATTATCCAATTAGAAAGGGAATACTCTTTCTATGGCTGGTCGCATCACACTCTAATTAAATCGGTTCTCCTCTGCATTCTAGCTTATGCCATGCAAATAACGATTCTCCCTATTTCTATCTATAATCAAATTAAGCGTCTTTGTTGTGATTTTATCTGGGGTTTTTTTCAGCTGTGAGGAAGCTTCACCTAATTAAATGGGATTAGCTTTGCAAGCAAGTGGAATTTGAAGGGCTGATATTTAAAATTAAAGGCTTGTAATGATGCGTTTATTCTCAAAATTGTTTGGTAGCTTTTTAACAATGGTGAGAAGCTGTGGGTGAAAGTCTTCAAAACTAAGTATCATATGCCCAAGACTTGTTGGCCAGCTGAGCTTCCTTCCATTTTGGGTTCATCTATCGGGCGAGGTATAGTTCATCTTTGGTTCTTTTTTTGAGCTAATTCTTATTGGGCCATTAATGATGGGAGGTCTACATTCTTTTGGTTTGATCACTAGGCTAAGGTGGGTCCTCTCTATCTTCATATTCCTATGGTTATTAGAGTTTTAACTTCTTAATGGCTTATTTTACATTTTTCTATTAAAGATATGTTAGAGTAGGATGTGGGCTGACGGTGGAATTATTTTGCTGATTTTTGAAGTTCTAACGTCCCTTCACTGATTGTTTTCTCTCTACCACCTGATGATGTTGTAGGTTTGAATTCTTTAATTTGGCTTCCTTCTACTGGGTTTCGACAAGGAAAAACAAAATAAAATTGCAACGGATAAATAACATCCATCAGGATCCACGCGATCCAATTGATTTAATGAAGAGAAAGTAACGACTACTAACCTTTTGAAACGTAAAATCATCTTGTAGATGTCTTCTTAGGATTTTTTTTTAAACCATACACATCATATATATATATATATATATATATATATATATATATATATATATAGGTGACCTAACCCTAATTAAGAGAGAGAGAATTTCGAACCCACATTTCTTATTAAAATAAAAAATACTTTATTTTTTATTTAAAATAAAAATTATAATATTAATCTTAATTAATATTTATTTATTTTATTTATTTATTTTGAATTTTAATTTGTCATAAAATAAAATTTAAATACCCGAATTAACCTTAGTTCATTCATCATATTCTATCTGTGCGACCCAATAGGTTTATATTATGTTAGCCATGGATCCCAATCCCATTCCGGGTCCACAAGTCATAAATGGCCTCTATCGAGATATTATGACTATCTAAATAATATGAATATCGATAATTCGATTTTAACCTAATAGAACATGTTATAATCCCTTTTTCATATGATATCTTTTTTAAACATAATTCATAGTTCATGTCAAACTTATTTTGTTCAAACATATAATTTCTTGATCACTAAGTACACTGATAATATCAAATGACATTGATCGCTCCATCAATTCATTTGAGCATGGTCATGCATTTTTCAGTTCTACTTATCGAGGGGTCCAATAGATATCTCTCTCGTAAGAGAGGGATAAATTCCATTTTGATTATTCACTATCCTCTACATGATTCTCATCATGTCCAATTATAACCTTTATTATTATTCCACTACAAGAAAATTAGCAAATAACAACGAAAATTAGCAACCGAATTTGTTGAATTTCCGTTGCTAATCAAAATTAGCAACCAAAAATAGCAACGAAAAATTAGGTTGCAATTTTGACGGTTGGTATTTTTAGCAACCAAATATTTTTTTCCATTGCAAAATTTAGCAACAAAATTTCATATCCGTTGCAAAATCCAACCAATATAGAATGCGGTGAACTGGTCAAAATTAGCAACGGAATAGTAATTCTGTTGCTATTTTTAGCAACGGAATTGTGAGTCCGTTGCTATATTTAGCAACAGATTAGTAATTCTGTTGCTAAATTTAGCCAGTATTATAAAAAAATTAGTGACGAATTTATTGTCGCTATTCCGTCACTAAAATATTATTGATTTTTTATGAAAAATTACTATTAATTTTCAATATCAACATTTCATTACAAAAACTCATTATCAACCACTATAAAAAAAAATACTAAGTTAAATAAGGTAGCATTTAGTATCATATTCTGGATAAAAGGAATGAAAAAATTTAGTACAAGACTAAAAACTGTAGCTACTGCATATATTCTACAGCAATTAGTCCTAAATGTATGACTTTCACTACTGAACAAGCAACCAAAACCACAATTACTTTGAGTAAATAAAGCTGTGTTGATATGAAAAATTGTAAACTACTAAAATAGAAATCTGCAGTTCAATGCTAATATAGTACAACAATTGG
Organism: Excoecaria agallocha; assembly: GCA_037975025.1. Classification (NCBI taxonomy): domain Eukaryota; kingdom Viridiplantae; phylum Streptophyta; class Magnoliopsida; order Malpighiales; family Euphorbiaceae; genus Excoecaria; species Excoecaria agallocha. Next base: position 36,666 of record JBBPFJ010000674.1, on the reverse strand, counting down.
AAAAAATGATAACTAATCTTCAAAATTGTTACAAAAGGAATAACAAAAATGAGAACCAAGTCAAGAACAAGCCTGACCTAATTCAGCCTGTCTTTAATAAATTCACAAGCAGTACATGATTTCCAAATGAAAAACTAACAGTATGAACTATGAAATTACAAAAGAGGGTAATGCACCTCACAACATAAAGATGAATATAATTTCCAGTCAGTTCTAACATAAGAAAATCTTCTCTTAAATATTATTATTTAATCATGAAAACAACAAAAATTGTTTATATTAATCTTCATGTCTCACCTACATAGGAAACCTTTGAACCAAAAAAGGAAAAAAAATGCAAAACTTTGGTTTTACGCTGTTGACATTTTTTTGCTCTAATATTGCCTATAACTTAATTCATCTCAGGCCAATATAAAATCTTCAAGCATAAACAATAAAAAGAATCGAAAAGTTAGACAACAAATGAAGAAGACTTAACCTGAGGATACTCAAAACGTGTTTTAATTCCTCCATTTTTACACCTGCCAGTCCCAAAAGGCAATGGTTGACTGTCATCTACAACCTCCCCTACCATATGCTATCCTCTAAAATGAACAACCAAGCAAACATAAGAATAGCCAAAGGAATTAATAGATAAAAAAAACATTCAGTTACAGCAGCATACATTCAGCTCTATTTAGAAGAGGAGGCACACGCCTCTTTCCTTTAAGCAAGCTTTATATAACAGGTAATTGGCCAATAAATAAAATCTATAAATAAAATCAGAATGAAATTTATAAAGCACCTGCATGCATCCAATCGGTAAAAATACAGCACCCAGAACATAACTGCAAAAGTTTTCAAGAGATAAGCATTATATTTTCTTTATGAAAAAGCAAGAGCAAGAGCAAGATCAAGCTAATTTTTTCTTTTAACATGTTGCTAAACATCACAGCTTCACATGTGAAGTAATACTAGCAAACAAAAGGTGTATTGTGACCAATTATTCTAAATGTTTTGGAAATGAAAAATTAAAAGGTAAATTTTCAAATATTAAAAATAAATTACCTCTCTAAGTATTTAGAAATATTTCCACAGTTGATGCAGAATCCCCTTATTTCTTGCATTGGGCTAACTTGAGTTCTTTGGTCAACTATGGGAGACATTTTACAAGCATCAATACCATAGAAAAACTCAATTATTTTGGGTTGTGCAGAATATGGTGACAAATTATCAATATTACAATTGTAAGTGCTTCTCTACACCCATTAAGCAGTAATCAATGGACAGCAAATATATATATATATATATATATATATATATATAAACTTGAAATTTGAAATTGCCACAAACTACATACATTACAATTTGTTGTTTAGAATCATGCAACTTCATAAACTCGAAATGAACTTAGAATTAACAACAAAAAGATCTAGAAAGGAAAAATGATATAACTATCTGACCTCGACAGGCGATGTAGGAGGGGGGTTCTTAAGTTCAGCAACATATCCTTTACTTCCAAGATTTAAAGAAGTTGTGCCTTTTACACTTACCTCTTTGGCCAAAATCATTATTAGTGTCTTTTGTTATTTAAAATGCTAAAGACTAGAGAACAAAGAGAGCTATTTAGCGATTAGTGTTGCCTCTAAATTTAGTAAGGCGTGAATGAGTTATCACTTATCATTTGAGAGCTTCGAAAAAGCGACAGAAATGCATCAATTGATTTTTTTCAATTTTATTTTTTAAATTTTAAAATAAAATTGCTCCACACAGATTTTTAGAATTTTTTGGTGCAAAGTGCTATCAAATAACATTCAATTATCTCCACATCAGCCTGTGTTGAATATTTCTTGGCAATGTATAAAAAATAAATGCATTGATACACAGGAAACTTTCTCACTCAAGGAATAGTTAAATTAACAACAATAAGTACCTTGACATGAAACCCCACAAATTGGTGTACATTGACTCCAATTTTAGAGCCTTAAACCAGCGTTCCAAAAGCCAAGGTACTGGCTAGGTAATTGCTTAAATGAGCCGAAATATTGTTGTAGCAACAAAAACATGTTTCATGGAACCAAAGAAGTTAGTGACCATGTGCTTTACAGGTATTCTGGACCAAGACACAAAGAACATTAGATAGTAAGCGAAAACATGTGAAAAGTGACACAAACAGGCAACAATACCTGAAGGAGTGTGGTGAAGTGAACCAAGTTGAAAACAAATAACAGAACCATCATTTCTGCCAATCGCAAGGCACCCAGCAGAGAGCTCAAGAAACTCAAGCGTACAAGGCTGATTCTTGTGAATCCTCCTGTTTCAATTAAAAATGAGCATTATATATCAATAAATTGAAGTTTTGATTTCGTAGCTTTGACTTGATTTTGAATTCGGAGACGAAAAGAATCAAATTTACCAAATAACACAAACAGGAGGATTCCCAATTACCGCTAGGGGTCACTATAGCTAGATTTGGCAAATAAAAGCTGTTAGACTTACTTTGCTACGGGTCAAATATACATACACCTTAAATAAGACAAGAAAAAGATTGTTAGCCCAACATAAAATTTAACGTAATAAAATAGATATAACAGCAGGTTTAAGCATGACTAACTGCTTTAGAACTGGCCCAGGCAGTTGGAAATATATTTTCCTTCAGTCCAGGGCATCAAAATATAAAATTTCACATAAAAATGGAGATATAGCAACATGTTTAGGTTGCAGAAACAAACTGCCACATCTTACTTCAAAAAGATATTTCCACGAAGTTTGAAGAAGCAGTTAGTTATGCCACCAATGGTGTATACTGCCAATGCTTGAAAAACAAACGAAGAAGGAAAAGATTAGAAAGAGGCAGAGGCAGAGGCAGAAAGGATACCTTAGTGCCTGAAGTATGCCACCTTATAAGCGCTTCTGGCACATCATCAAATACAACAGCTACCATGTCATTCCTTTGAAATCCAATTCTCCATATATGATCCTGAAACATTAAGAATACAGTTAGAAAAAATAATAAATTAAATTACTAAATACAAACGAAGCACACATATAATAAGCTCACTTGTAATTGTTGCAATGCAATGACTTTTCTACCTCCCCTTATCATTACTATCAAACAGCACAAAGAAAAGAATGACGCATAACAAAACAAACATTTGTAGGCTTATTTTTTTGGTTAAGGACTTAAAAGGGAACAAAATTTCAATCCAAAGAAATAGAATGAATATAAAAAAGATTAGATTCAGCAAGTGAGATGGCCTTCTTTGATAGATGATAAGACATTTATATATTTGTCTTATGGAATAGAAATCAGGTTCAATCAAGCAAGGTCGATATTTCAACAAAAGAAATACCATTTTATTTAATAGTTGCACTATCACCCAGAAATAAAATTTTTTAATTTGCTAGAAGCCTACAATTGTAAATCCAATTAAAGTTTATTCCTTTTTGGAATTTTATATATTTTTTTATGTTGCAGCACCATAAAATGCAAATCAATGATGAGAATTGAAGTATTACTTATTTTCATTTTCTTCCTTATAACCTATGTCTAAATTATCTTCTCTAGGTTTTAGACCTACATTAACCATAAGAAAAGATGTCACAAAAGAAAAAAAAAATGTTAACGTAATGCACAAGGTCATGCCATATGTAAGAAGCAAATAATTGCTGAACTCATGCCTAGAGTCATGTCATGCCTATTATGAATCCTATCACACACGCACTTCCTAGAAGAAGCAACCTATGACAACCCCTACAATAAAGTTTTGAATATCATCAGATCTATGAGTAGATAAGTTTTTATTAAAACTAAAAGAAAAGAAATTACTTGTGAGCGCAGCAAATGGATATCTTCTTGAGTTTCTTCACTGTCATATGTGGCAGCTAAATGCTTTCCCACATTTTCAAGCGCATAGAGGAAGAGAACATTGGTAAGAAATGATATAGGAGTAGTTGTGCCTTCACTATGAAGCTTTTTTCTTAACTACCAAAAGGTCAGTCCTGCAAGCTCACCATAAAGCCAATAAAGTAAAGTGATATGCAAGAAAATTCAAATTTATACTCTTCAAATTCTCTTCTATCTTTTTTACTGACACTCCATCAAATTATATTAATTACAAAGATAATTCAAGTGAAAATAACCACAATATGGTTATAGAGAAAACATCCTCCTGATCTTCTTTAAGAAAACCATAATATGGCCAAACATATATTTAACTTGAATCAACGTAGTGTTAACTTAAGAAAAAGATAAAATCTAAGTGCTGATCTAGAGAGATTCCTGTTACTAGATCATATAACCACTAAAAAAAAGAATATACTAAAAATAGAAATTATAATCAGTCTACTGGCGAGATTCAAGAATGAGGAAGTAGGAAAATAGAGTATCTGATTCTTAAACAAATAAACTAAGTGAAAGTAACCTGGCGACGGAGATGGTCCAAGGAGTGACAAGCTAATCCTCGGTGGCACAATCCTCGATGTAAATGTCCTCAACTCCGCCATTAACAATTGACTTAGCATCCATATCGAGCACAGATGCTCCGGCCCTAATATCTTTCATTGTTCTCTCCATTTCACTTTACCAAAATCAAAAAATTCTCTTAAAATAAAATCAGAAACAGCAACACGCAGAAGAAATGAGCCGAGCTCCATCTTTTGGATTTTTAAGGGAAATAAGCCAAAAAAATTAAAATCAAACCTTCGGCATAATCGTGCTCTTCTTTGCTACTGTTTGCTTCATCACCATCGAAGGCACCTGAAAGAGCTGAAATTCTTAGTTTTTTCTTTTTAAATTTCTTCTTTTTTGCAAAATAAAGGAAAAATTTAAAAAGAAATGTTCTTTCTTAAGAAGCAGAAACAGATCTTGTTGGGTTTGTCTCTGGTTTTACTCATCTGCGTAGATCTGTGCTTTGGTAGTGGATCTTGTGTGGCGCATGTCCAGTATTGCTTGTTCAATTTTCCCAAAATAGATATATATGGTATTTTCCTACGAATAATAAAAGAATAATAATAACACTTTATTATTCTTTTAAGATGGATCTAGAGAAGGAAGATTCAAATCAAAAATTGTGAAATGGAAGCAATTACCTTGTCTAGACTTGAAAGTGAAAATTGGGTAATTGAAGAAAAGAGAAAATGAAGGAATAGAGAGCTTAAAGGAAAAGAGAAGAGGGGAAAGGGAAGAAAAGTCGATATTTATACTTGGGGTAAATTAGAAAATACCAACCGAATTAATATTCGGTTGCAACTTTAGCAACGAAAACCCAATTTCGTTGCTATTTTTTGGATATGTTTTTTTCATCTTTTTGGATCAAAAATACCAACGAAATGCCAATTTCGTTGCTATTTTTAGACACAAATTTCTTTTCCCATTGGGACCAAAAATAGCAATGAAATGCAAATTTCGTTGCTAAAATTGCAATCGAATATATTTTTCGTTGCAATTTTAGCAATGAAAATCCAATTCCGTTGCAATTTTAGCAACGAAAATCATATTTTCGTTGCTATTTTTGATCCCAAATTTTTTCATCTCCGTGGGGACTACAAATACCAATGGAATTTATTTTTCGTTGCTAAAATTGCAACCGAAAATAACTCCGTTGCTAAATTAGCAACGGATATTATATTCCGTTGCTATTTTAGCTAGCAACAGAAGTCATATTCCGTTGTTATTTTTCGTTCCAAAATTTTTCTACCATCATTTGGCGCCTATTCTAGCAATGGTATATGGATTTCGTTGCTAAATTTTGACGCTAAAAATTCCCTCCATTATTAGCGACGGAAGACTACCAAATATTTTTTCGTTGCTAAATTTACAAAGTTTAACTAATTTTAGCAACGAAAATTATTTTTCATTGCTAAATAGCAATCGAAATTGAATTCCGTTGCTATTTATATATTTTCTTGTAGTGTCTGATTAAAAATAATGTTTAATTATCTCAAAACATAATGTTTCTCATATAGGATACTATGATAATCTCATGTCTAAGGATCGATAACATAACTATTATGAGATCACTAATGACATTAATCTATATAGTGTCTTATAGCGGGTCTATCTGGTACTCTGTTCTCCAATGAGTACTTACAAATTTGATTTATATCACCATATATAATCATCCCATGATTATCAATCAAACTCGTACTAGTTTTATTTATCATTATTCCTTTAATGATAAATAACTAAGGATAGTCAAAACAATATTATATTGTAACATGCCAAAAAATATAATAACATGAAGAAAATCCAATCTTATAAAATGAAATGTGACATTACATAAGGAACCAAATATATGTCTTAGGGCATAACCACTAACATCTTCCTACTCAGGTTCTTTCTCAATGGATTCATCATACAATATAAGCTTCATCTTGTTGCTGGAGTCGACAATAATGATAGATGGAATTTATGTTGGGAATGGCAAGGTCCACAAAGGATAAAAATTTTCCTTTGGTTAATGATGCACAACTGGCTTCTTACCAATGTTGAAAGAATGCATCGTCATCTATCTCTCTCAAACTTATATCCTATTTGCAATATGGAATCGGAAACTATTTTACACATGACTTGGGATTATGGTGCTATGAAGATGATTTGGCTCTCTATTACAAAGCTCTATATCTCAAAATTTTTTTAATTGCAATTTAAAGATTTGGATTGGTAATAATACGACTTTTAAAAATGTTCTCGGGTCTCTCAACTGGGCTCTTATTTTTAGATATACTTGCTGATTTATGTGGAAATGGAGGAATGATAAAGCGTTTAACACCAAGTCCATTCCTTGGAATGTTTAGAAGCAGCACATCCTTTCCTCTTCTACTACTTTTCTTGGCAGTGAAAGACGCAATGGGGATTTGAGAAGAAACCCTGGTGATAGACGAGAGGTTTTGGTTGGTTGGAATCCGACTCCTCCAAATTGGATTGTTCTTAACAATGATGGATCCTTCAATAGGTCCATGCTTCAGGTCTCAGCTAGTGGTGTTTTTCGAGATTTTTTGGGAAGGTGGTTAGGTGGTTTCTCGGCCTTTGTTAATGGTAATAATGCTCACTTTGCTAAAATCCAAGGAGGGTTCTTGGGTTTACAAGAAGCTTAGATAAGAGGTTGGAGGAGAATTATTCTGCATGTCGATAACAAAAGTGTTGTTTCAACTATCTCGAGGGACTCCTATGTTCACCCTTCCCACAGTGCTATCATTCTCTGTATTCGTGAGTTGTTGCATCGTGATTGACACATTGTTATTCATTATATTTTTAAAGAAGCCAATATTGCGTTGGACTTCCTTGCCAATTGGACCTTCAGTCAAGACAAACAAACTCATTGCCAATTGGACCTTCAATCAGGACAATCGGTTTATTTGGCACTCTTCTTATCCTACTGATCTTGGTAGTATTTTAACTAATGATGTCATGGGTACTTTGTTCCCAACACTGGTGCCAAATTAATTGTATTTCTTTTCTTCTTCTTTTTCTTAAAAAAAATTGAATTTCAGTTCAATTTGATATTTTGACTCAATTGCAATCTACTTTAATCGAATTTAAATTAAAATTTAATTTCATTTAACCAAATATTGATTGTCCAAATGCAATTGAAATCCAAAAATACCATTGAATTCTAAATTTATTTTGCAATTCAATCGAAATCCAAATAATTTAGAAATTCAATTAAAATTGAGTTCCAATTCAAATTCATCTTGATTTTGATTGAATTTCAATTTGAAATCCCCAAAGTCAATTTGATTTGGCCATAAATCTTTTCAATTGAATTTAGCAACTTTGGATTTGGCCAAATTCAACTGAAGTTTAAGAATTCAATTAATTTTGAAATTCAATTGAAATCAAAATTATTTTGAAAGCTCAATTAAAATTTAGCTTCAATTAAAAATTAAAATGCATCTTGATTTTCACCCGCTCTTCAAATTTGCAATTCAGAAAAAACAAATCCAATTCTTTGATTAACTGATTAAAGTAATTGTATTCATGGTTTTTGAGGCAGTTGTTAGATTTATAGTTGATATTTTTGAGAAACGGATTCTCGTGAATTTTTTTATATAATTACTTTTAAATTGATTTTAATTGAAAAAGTTATCAAACTTGCTCATGATTTTTCGATTTTCCAATAGTTTGCCGGTAGTTTGATAGGAAAACTACTTGCGAATCGGTTAACCAAACTGTGCACTCCCATTATTAAAAAGAGCAATCTCAAGCACAAGAACATTTCCCCCTCCCCGTCAACAGCATTTAATCTTTGGGATTTTTGGGAGTTATATAGGTAGGCACTCATGGATGAATTCCACAACTGCATTTTTTAACTCTGGTGGGATTTTTGAAATAATGAACATGGAAGGACCTTTAGTGAACTTTGCAACGTCACCCTTTCTCTTTTCATCAATCAAAACTATAATTCCTGATTAGCTCTTAGTCTGGCTCTGATTTGGCTTTGAATATCCTTCAATGCCATACTTTTGATACACTACAAGTTGATTCTCCTCCCACCATTTCTCTGCTTGTTTGTCTGCAAATTTTTTCCGGCTGCAAACACATTCCATGTACAAGAATCGAGTTAATATCATCCATGGTTACTACACTTTCAAAAAAAAATCCCAATTTCAGTGCCCAACCACTGACATGGCACCTTTCAAAACAGGCTACGTGGCAAGCCACGTCAGCGCGGAATGCAGAATTAATGGTTTTCCAGAACCAAACATTTTAGTTGATGGAAGAATTACCTAAATCTGACTCGCTTTAGCCCTTTTTGTCCATCCGGCAAAACTGTGAAGGTGATATATACGCCAGGTTCATATTGCTCTACCCATTCAGCCCTTCGCCCTTTAGCTCCTTTCAGGCTTGAGTCTGTTTTCGGGGTGATAGAATCGTCCTCTAACCTCCCATTTTCATGGCACCATCCTCTCCCTTCCATGGATTTTAATGTATTAGAAAACACAATAGCAGAGTTTGATAAACTATCCACTTGTTTGTCTTTTGGTAGTTTTACTTGAGCAGGCAATTGAAGCAATGCCAATGCAGGCCGGGGGCTCACAAGATTACTGGTATCTGTATTCTTGCAAGTATTTATCTCGACTCTTCCTTTTGCTTCTCTTCCACCTGAAGACATGCTCTGAATCTGCAACAAATTTTTTTTTTTAACTAATTAATATGCAGTGAAGCAAAACAGCTGACTGTGCTAAATACTATGGTTTAGGAGAAAGAAATTACCCGCAATGCCAACGCTTTTATGATCTCATTTGCCGCTTTTCGCTTTGTTGCTTCTTCTCTGGCAAGTGACCATGTTTTCTCTAGAGTTTCTTGACATTCTTGAATCTTCTGGTTCCCAAGTTCACATTTCATTTCAAGGCTCCTCACCTGTTGTAGATAAAAGGAAAAAATTATGTATCAACAACTATTATTTATAATGAACATACAACTACTCTCACACAAGCCATGAAATATTTAACTATGTATTTTGCACCCGGGAATGCTAGTGACACGATCATTTCCTGGGAGAAAATGGCAGAAGAACAAAAGCAGAAATATTTAACTAAAGCATGTGGTGCCATTACCTGTGCTCTTAGTCTATGAACTTCTTCAGTCAGCATCTTCTTCGACTCGAGCATGCCTTCATCTATATTAGTAGTTGATCTCGATTCAACTAAAGGGATAAAATCTTCACTATTGTATGGATCAAAAATAACAGGACATGAGACCTGCCCCCATCGTGGAAATGCAGCTGAAAAGGAAGAGACAGTTTCTAAGTGCTGCTGGCTTTTAGGATTCTTTTTGTGCCCAGCTTGGGAGTCAATGTTATAGAATTGGCTCGCTGACTGGTTATGACTGCCCGAAGGTGTTGCTTCCCCCAAACCTTCTTTCCCATCGGATAATACATTATGAAAGGGTAACAGCTGCTTTGAGCCGTAACTTTCTATCTTTAATAGTGTATCTGAAAGCGTAACCTTCTGCAGATAGTTAAAACATGAATCACATACACGAGAGGGTTTGCTTTTGTTTGGAGCCAAGGATGCATTAGTAACTTTCTTGCTGCTACAAGTATTGCAGAAAAGAAGACCACAATTATAACAGTTATGCTTCTTCCTAGTCAGTCCAAAGGGCATTCTACAACCACTACATGATGATTGATCAGTAACCGAGATAGATTTGTGCAGACAGATTGCGGCCGTTAAATTTGATCCACAAGCTATATTTTGAACCTCCCTGTCTCTCAAAGCCTCAACAAAGGTTGGAGAGTTCATATCTTCAGTGCTGCCTAATCCTAGCTGCCCATTGGCACCTTTCCCCCAAGTGTATACCCCTCCCAAAGATGTCAACGCAGCAACATGGTATGATCCACATGATATTGCTTCAACAAACTCCTCTTTCATCTTTCCTTCAACGATCGTGATCGATTTATCCTTGGCCTTTGGATTGCCCAACTGGCCATGTGCTGAGCTTCCCATTGTATACACCTTACCTGTATTGGTGAGTGCAACAGTGAGCATTCTTCCACAAGACACCTGAACAAAATCATATTCCACAAGTTGTGAAACACAAGTTGGGACAAGTTTGTTTTCCAGGTCAACGTGCCCAAGTTTTCCTTTATCACCATCTCCCCATGTAAATACTTTCCCACTAATAGCATTAAACTTGAATGGTTCTACAATATTGCCGACAATAGCAGCAGTATGCCATGTTCCGCAAGAAACATATTTGACACATAAACATTTTAGAGATTCAACTTCTTTGGGCTGAAAAACATTTTGGACATTCCCATGCCCAAGAACCCCAAAAGTTCCATCTCCATATGTAAACAGCTTCCCTGAGGACGATACGATTGCTGTGTGCCATTCACTACAAGCAACTTTTGCTACAGCTATACCATCCAAAGGGCCAGAAAGTTTATATGGTAACCACTGGCTTTGGGTCCTCGCCTTATCTGCCAAATTAGCTCCATGATTGTTGTCACCCCATGTATATAGTTCACCAGTACGTGTAATTGCAAATGTTTGATATTCGCCACAAGCTACAGATTTTACATGGACACCATCTAGAGCTTCAACAACTTTCGGGTATCTTACATCCATGTTAACTTTATGTCCAAGCTTTCCACCACTTCCCTCCCCCCAGCAGAAAACTTCCCCTCTTTGGGTGATTAGGGCAGCATGTTTCTCGCCTAAAGATATGCTTTCTATGTCCAGCATCACAGTAGATTCTAATAACTTCGGTATTAGACCATCATTTTGGTTAACTAGCTTCTGAACCATACCCCCTATCTTTCCTCCCTCAGCACCTTCACCCCATATCAGAACATCTTTCAGGCTACCAGTTTTTTGTATTTGAGGAGATCCATAAGCAGGGCCAATAAACCTAAGGGAATCATCTTTTTGGAACTCAGAGCACACACGTTTCTTGAAATTTGGTTTGACATATGGTGAATTTGGAACTAAAACATCCACTGGATTCTGTGCTTGCAGCAGACTTGATTCTGATACACAAAAGCAATCCGAAGAATGAGATAAACCATCATAAAAGCACCTCTCTGAAAGTGATTGAGTAGGACTCCCACATACGCTGCGCGCCTTCAAGATTTGACAATAAAATCAAATTGCTGCTATTACTAACATGATAAAATTGGTTGGCACTAAAAGACATATACTAATAAGATGAATATTTAAGATTAATCATGACTATTGCTCGATGCAGTACAGTTCACAGCCACACATTATGAGCAAAAATTAAAATTAAGAAAGGATGTACCAAATTTTCTAATGTTCAACAATCTATAAACTTGCATTAGTTATAAATATAAAAAGAAAAAGAGAATGTATGGGTTGCATTTCCAAAAACATGCTGAGAGAGAGAGGAGATTCTCATTGAGAAAAAAACACTGCACCATACATTCAGCTGCTACAAGCAAATTGTATGTTGTAAAGTACAGCATTTAAAAACAGTAAGCTGCATTATGATCTACAATTGCGAATGAAAATGCAAGTTAGTTACCAGCTGATTCATATATTCAGCTTTTATAAGTTGTTCATTGCGGACTTATCACTCTGTTACACTAAATAAATTATTTTCAGCCAGAACAGATAAAGTATGAGATTTTACACCTGTGAAAATTCTGTGCCATCATCCAGGATTCTGAGATTATGGTTTCTTCTTATATAAGCAGCTGGACTATTGACACAACTTTGTGCCTCTCTTTGGCTCTTTAGACTCGTAAAAGGCCTCAAACGGTGACACCTAGATATCACAGCTCTTAAGCCTATAAACCAAGAATCAGATTGCGCCTTGTCTTTGCATATCTATCCAACAGATAATAAATAACAAAAACGAAAAAGAGCACGGAATTATGAATGTTATTAAAGCTATAAAATACAGTTGACATAAAAGATAACTTGGATCAACTTACCAAATCCAATGAACGTTCACCATTAGCATATATTAATGAAAATGACTGATGCTCCTTATCTGGTTGAACATGCCTATGAAAATTGTCCTGCAAGAAGAGCAACCAAATTAACACGAACAAAGAGTCATACGCATAAAGACCAGGCTTTGTACTTAATATTCGGCTCAAGTTCATACAGTTGTCTGCCCAGCAATGATCCTCTTAACTGAGCTCAATCTCAATTGCTTTTCCTGCTGTCCAGAGTACCAGATCAAATATTTCTCATCCTGAAATACAAATCAAGTACTAATCATCATTATGTTGCAAGAAAGTAATTTGCTGAAGTAATGCAGTACCAAGTGCTCAAAATGATTATGAAAGCAAAAGCAAGAAACAATGAGTAGCAATTCAGCAAACAGGTGATCATGAATAACAGGGAACGCACCGTGGAAAGCCTAAAAGGGCAAACTTTGGGCTTCCCTCTTCTTCCGCACTTCAAAAGATGAGCACCCTTCTTCACGGCCAAAATTGCCTGCACCGTATCAGTACAACTTTGAAATCAATAACTGAGTGATCTATGCATTTAGCTGAACAACCCACAAATTAACTAAACTAAATAATTATGGAATTGCAGAAAATATAGATTACAATAACAACAGAGTCAAAAAGGTTACAAATACATTTTATTTAAAAATAAGAAAATTCCCAACTGTAAAATGTAGACAAGAAAAAAGAGAAGAACCCACCATTTCAAACAGGAGACAAAACAAATGAGAGAGAGGCAGAGAGAGATACCTGTTCAACGGTTCTGTCAAAGGATTGTTCAACCATTTTTGACAGACAAATTCAGGAAAAAAACATTGGATATATATATATATACAGAGAGAGAGAGAGAGAGAGAGAGAGAGAATTTTCAGGGAGCAAGAGACAAAGGAAAACAGAAGTAAACTTGGAATGGCTTCACTACTCTGCCACACGGAGTACCACTGCAACAATCACTGATATTATGTCATGATAAATATAGAATAAAGGGTTTTTTAATTATATTTTTCTCCTTATAGCGAGTATGTTTCTTCCAGTACTGGTTTTGTTCACCTTGGAAGTCGTGCAGGCAGAGAGAAGAGATTAGCAGAGAGGAAACTGTGTTTATAATAATATTATTAGTGAACTTAAACCGAACTGCACGTGTACACCTTAACACAATTGTGAGGTTTGTTTTTTAAATTATTGCATTTTTGACTAATGTTAATCAAGTATCTAATTACCACGTGGCCTTTTGTCTTTTTCCTTGTCTTCCCTTGTTTTTTTCTTTTTTCTTTTTTTTTTGTCAGATTTAGTTGTTTTACATGTTTTTCACTGTTTCTGAAATAATATCAATCAACTGTAAAGTAGTGGTCGAAAAGAGAGAAAAACAACCAAAAAAACAAAAAAAGTAAATTCAAATGTTTATATTTTTAATTACTGGAGTGAAAATTGTCCAAAATCTAGTCAGAAAACTAATAATTTTTATACCAATATGCTTAAATTTAACTAAAATATAAACTGACAAAAGTATAGATTGTCAAAGCATTCGTAAGGAGTATTAGAAGTGATACCGGATCAGTTCTGTTAAAAACGGACGAAATCAAATGGATCAAATCTTCTTTAAAAAATAATCGAACCTGTTGGTTCAAAATCATATTCAAATTTTAATAGTAATCAAACCTTATATAAACTCTATTGAAAAATTTATTCTAAACTTATTTTACAGGTATCTTTATTTATCTTTCTGATGTAATTATTAAAAATAAAAATTATGGAATGAATTTTTAAAGACAAAGATTAAAAAATATCTTAGTCTAAGGAAAATTAGATTATTAAATTGTAAGATCAATTTGAGGATCAAATTATCATTCATACATACATATTCTAAGTTTTAAAATTGCATAAAAATATTTTTAAGTCATAAATCTCGTTTTTAGTTAGAACTGATTTCTTTCAGAAAATATTTTAGAAAATGATTCGTCAGAATTTGTGTTATTAGAAATTAGATTACAAATCTAGATAACTTTCTGATCGAAAAATTATTTTGCGCTAAAAGACAAAATAACGGTAATAAAACGGCTAGTTAGAGACATAATCATCTGTTTTATTTTCTAACGGTCATAAACGGCTAGTTTTGTATTTTCTCTCTTCAAACCAAGTTTTTGGGTATAAATACATGTTACTAGATCATTTGGAAGTTAAGAGAAAATATTGGAAAGATTTTCTAACTCTTAAGAGAAAAAGCTTACTTGTTTTAAATCTCACTTTCCATCTTTGCACTTCATCTTTATATATCATCCTCAATTGATTATAGCTTGTGTTGTAATTATTTGTGAGAAATCTCTATTGTGAAAGATTGTGAGTTTGGGTTGGCTAAAACCTAAGTGAAATTCTAGTAAGTGTTTCAATTTTTTACTTGGGAAAAAGGTTGTGGGTAGATATACATAGGATTGTATATTGGCTTGAATTCTTGCCCTTAAAAGAGTTAAGAGTGGAGAAAAAAGCTCAAGAGTAATTCTTGAGGAGTGGAGGTAGGCAGGTTAGCCGAACCATTCAAAATGAAGCCAAAAGAGTCAATTTCTGAGGTAATTAATAGGTATATTAAATTAACAAATGAAATTAAAGCTCTTAACAAAAAACTTGATGAACATAACAAAATTGCAAAGCTTGTTAGAGATCTTACACCTAGATTGAAATCAAAAGCATCAATTATGTTAGATAAAGATCTTAGTACTTTAAATTTTGATAATGTTTCTGGATCTTTTATTTCTCATGAGCTTTTATTTCTCATGAGCTTTACATTAAGTCTCAAGATGCATAAAAAGAAAAAGAAAGAAAAATAAAAGCTCTTGCTCTCAAAGCAAAATTTGGAAGTGATTATTCTACAAGTGATGATGAGATGGCTTTAATTACGAAGAAGTTCAAAAAGCTGTACAGAAATGGCAAAAAATCGTACAAAAAGCAGCATCAGAAATTCTCCCACCATAAAGCAGAAAATTCATCAAATTCTGGTGGAGATGTGATTTGCTATGAATGCAACAAACCTAGTCACATCAAATCAAATTGCCCCAATCTAAAAAGAAAGAAGAAAAAGTTTAGAAAGAAAGCTATGAAAGCTACATGGAGTGATAATGAAGATTCAAGCACAAGTGAACCGGAATCTACAAATTCTGATGATGTTGGTCTGATGGCAATTTCTGATCGTGAAGACCAAAATTCTAATTCAAATGCTGATGACAGAAGTTCACCTGAAAATGATTCAGAAAATTCTGAGGTTAGTGATTCTGATTCGAATTTTGATTCAAATGAAAATGACAATGAATATGAAAAAATGTTTGAATACTTTGAAGATTTGCATCATAAATATCTTATGCTTAAAAAGACTTTTATTGAGATAAAGAAAAATTATGATGAATTACTTGTGGAACAAGAAAATGCAAAAGAAATAGAAATTAAAATGAAAAATGAATATTCTATTTTGGAAGGTAAATTTATTGCTTTGCAAGAAAATGCAATGTAAAAGAAAAACATGTTTGTGTGTGTAATGAGAATTTTGTTGAAAATCTGAATGCAAAATCTGTTCATAATTCTCATGCAAGTACATCAAAAAATTATAACAGAAAATACACCTAGAGAAGGTATAAGAAATACTCATCTGATAAAATAATAATTAGCACTTCTGCTACATGCTTTTATTGCTGTAAAAAAGGACATATTTCGAAATTCTGTTATTATAAGAAAAATGCTAATTCTACCAAATATAAATGGGTTGTTAAAAATTCTGTAAATGTGTTAACTAACCATCAAGGACCCAAGAAAAGTTGGGTACCTAGAAAAACTTAATTTCTTTGCAGATTTGCCTAAAGAGTGCCAAGACTGAAAAATGGTATATGAATAGCGGCTGCTCTAGGCATGTCACATTGGACAAAGCTAAGTTTTCTAAACTGAAAATCTGAAAGTAATTTTGTCAGTTTTTGTGATAATAGAAAAGAGTAAAAGATATTGAAATGGAAAAATATATTTTATAAGGGTAAAGATCCAAATATTTCTACAAGAAAATTACAACATGTAAGATTTTATGCATTAAGAAAAAAATTTGGTGAAGGGAATGCCAAAAATGAAGATTGATAAATACCATATATGCAAGATATGCCATCTTAAAAAATGAATCCGAAATTCAATTAAAAAAAATGATGACAGAAAGATTCATGCGTTAGTCTTGTGAGATGTTTAAAAGAAAATTGGATGAGCAAGAAAACTTGAATTGTTAGCTCAAAGTCACAATAAAGAAGAAGAAAGACAAACTTATTATCTAAGAAGAAAACTTGAAATGGGTATGAGCATTAATTTTCTCTCTAAAAAGGTGCGTCTTCTTTAAATCTCAAAGATCAAATTTTAATTTTTTGTGTGTGGTTTTTCATCTTTGGTCTGCTGGAATTTATCTTTGAAGGGATGTTTGCGTGTTAAAGAAGTTGAAAATATGAAGAAAAAATCAAGATTTATACTAATTGTCTTTGTTACCCCTAAGCATTATATGTGTTGTTTTAAAATTATATAGGGACAACCTTGATATTTCTCTTATTCTTGGTTCACGTGTTTGAGTAATTGCAAAATTACAAATTTTCAAGTGATATCATTACATGAACATGCATAATTTTTCAATGCTCAAACTACTTCATTGATTATTTTAACTTTGAATTTAAAACTCAAAAATTGCTTTTTCCCACCTAAAAATTATGTGCTACCTTTTACAAATTTCAAGTCAAAAACTTTTCAACAAACAAATTATTTAATGAAAAATTCACAAAAGACAAATTCACTATTTTATGCCAAAACGTGATTCACTTTACAAATGAGATTTTGGTCTTTGAAAATTGTATTTTTCACCTTTTAAGTAGCTAAAAGAAGACTATTCTATTTTCCTTTAATAATAAAAATAATAATAAATGAATAAAAATAAAAATTTTAACTTTGTTTTTCACGTTTAAAAAAAATAAAATAAAAGTAAATTTTAAGTTTGTTCTTTCATGTAAAAAAATTAAATGCTTTTCACGTAAAAAAAAAGAAAAAGAAAAAGAAAAAGGGGATTTGAATTTTTTTGTCTTCCTTTTATTTTGAAAAAACTGTATAAGCTTTTTGTCTTTTGTGTTCTTGTAATTTAAAAAGAAAAACCAAAAGCCACCTTTTTAGAAAACATAAAACATATGGATTTGGTTAAAAGAAAATAAATAAAAGTGTTTGTTGTTTTTGAAAATTGTGTTACTTTTAAAAAGTTAACTTTTTGACTTTGAAAATTATGATATTTATTTATTCCAACAAGTCAACTTTTTTACTTTGATGTGCTTTTCACTTTCCACATTTTATCTTTTAAAAATTTCTTCTTTCACACTTCACCTTACGTAACTTTGCTTTCAAACCTTTTAAAATATCAAGTCTTTGTGTTTTCTTCATACAAATATTATTTCTTCTTTTGGGAAAAACGTGACATTCATTTTTACTTTTTATCTTTTAAAATCTCACTTTCACATGTTTCTAGTTAAAGCTTTTATTAATTCTTTAACAATTTTTCAAAAAGCAAATGATGCTTTGATTTTTACGACACCTATCTCTCTTCAAAACTTATCTTATCATTTAAAAAAAAACAAAGTCTCTTACTTGAATAAAACAACTTTCAATTAGTTGGGTTAAATACTTTATTTTCTTCTAAAACCCAAATCGTCGTTTCTTCAAAGAATTCAGCCTCCCTTATTCTTTCTTTTATTCCTTCTTAATCCGAATTGTTATGTAAATGGGTCAATAAAAAATGGTTGCCAAGCATTGAAGCAGCAGGCTATATCCCGATCTGGTTTGAGAGTTCTACATCTCTCGGTTCGAAATTGAGAAAGAAAATTTCAAAGTAATTTTTCAAGGCTCCATCTTCTTCGTTCAATCACATTGCAACAAAAATCAAGGATGGACAGGTTTTTCCTTTTTGAATTTTTATTGGTATATTTTGGATAATTAAATGTGATTATCTTGGATGATTTTTTTTGGCGTAAATTTTTTTGGAATTTATTTAAATCTCTTGTGCACATTATGTTATCTCTTTCCTTTTTGATTGATGACAAAAAGGGAGAGAATAATGGAGAAATATTGATGAATAATGACCATTACAAAGGGGGAGAAAAATGAAAGAAAATAGATAAATTTTTGAAAAAATTTTGATAATTAAAAATGGAGAAAAACATATGCATGATTTCTTGTTGATGGAAAATTATTTATTATTGGAAATTTAATATGCTGATGCATTAATGCTATTTGATTCATTGTGATGCATGATTTCTTTAAAAATATTTCTTGTAAAAAATCAAGTTAAATTTTTACAGAATTCATTGGCATGCTTATATTTTGATAAAATTTGAAGTTCTAAAGGAATTTATACTGACTTTACAGATTTTATTTTTTCTGTAAATACCCCGTGCATATATTCAGGGGGAGCTTTTTAGACTAATCTAGATAGACTTCTAAGTGGAGTTTATTAAGGTTTTGTCATCATTAAAAAGGGGGAGATTGTTGGCCCAAGGCCATATTCAAATTTTGATGATAATCAAACCTTATATAAACTCTATTAAGAAATCTGTTCTAAGCTTATTTTGCAGGTATCTTTATTTATCTTTCTGATGCAATTATCAAAAATGAAGATTATGGAATGAATTCTTGAAGACCAAGATTGAAGAATATCTTAGTCTAAGGAAATTAGGTTACTAAATTGTAAGATCAATTTGAGGATCAAATTATCATTCATACATATATATTCTAAGTTTTAAAATTGCATAAAAATGTTTTTAAGTCATAAATCTCGTTTTTGGTTAGAACTAGTTTCTTTCATAAAATGTTTTAGAAAATGGTTCGTCAGAATTTGTGTCATTAGAAATTGAATTAGAAATCTGGACAACTTTCTAATCGAAAAACTGCTTTGCGCTAAAAGACAAAATAACGGTAATAAAACGGCTAGTTAGAGACAGAATCGTCTGTTCTATTTTCTAATGGTCATAAACGGCTAGTTTTGTGTTTTCTCTCTTCAAACCAAGTTTTTGGATATAAATACATGTTGCTAGATCATTTGGAAGTTAAGAAAAAATATTGAAAATATTTTCTAACTCTTAAGAGAAAAACTTACTTGTTTTAAATCTCACTTTTCATCTTTGCACTTCATCTTTATATATCAACCTCAATTGATTATAGCTTGTGTTGTAATTATTTGTGAGGAATCTCTATTGTGAAAGATTGTGAGTTTGGGTTGGCTAGAACCTAAGTGAAATTCTAGTGAGTGTTTCAATCTTTTACTTGGGAAAAAGATTGTGGGTAGATATACATAGGATTGTATATTGGCTTGAACTCTTGCCCTTAAAAGAGTTAAGAGTTGAGAGAAAAGCTCAAAAGTGATTCTTGAGGAGTGGAAGTAGGCAGGTTGGCCGAACCAGTATAAAATCTACTTGTGCTTTAATTTTCTGCTCTATTTTTCTATCTTCTACAATTCTGCTTTACATTCTGAAAATTTGTGTTTTCAAAATTCTGTAAAACGAATTTCTAAAATATTCACAACAAATTTAACACATTTTTTCAGAAATATATTTGAAGTTTAAAAAGAACTTGCAAAATCTATTATTACTGTTATTTTGCATTTTTTACATTCTCTGTTAGAAAATCTATCAAAAATCTACACTTGCATACAATTCTGTTTCATTAGAAATTTGGCCAGAAAATTTCAAGACACCCAATTCACCCCCCTCTTGAGTGTCTTCGGGACCTACAGAACCGATCAAAGTTATTTCGGTCAATTTAATTAAGCATGATTTGATTTTGCATATTTTCACTATTAAATATTTATAACTAGCTAATATAAAATATTGAACGGATTTTGGTATGAAAATAAAGCATCATCGAGTGATAAAAGGTGTACAGATTTGGTATTTATTTGTTAATTACGTGGTATGATGGATATATTAGGATTTCCCAAGAGAATGAGGATGTAATTTCATTTAGGTACAATTGTTTAGGAATATTTTGAATTAGGAAAAAAGGACTTGGGGCACGTTGATAAGAATTTATGCTTGTAATTGGCTTTATATATTAAAAAGAGTTCCTTAAAAAAGGCAAATATTCGAACCAGTATAATATCACATCAAATGAGTTTTTGATAAGCTAAGGGTGCGTTTATTCGGAATTAGTTCTAAGACAAAATACAATAAGTTTAAATTTCTCAGTTGATTGCAATTAATTTAAGTACTCTATTAGCTAATATTAAAGTATATTTAGGAGTAACAGTCAAGATGTCCAATCAAACCACTGAGTTTAGCAAGCACTTAATTTGATGTAAAATATGACCTAATTACGTGAAAGAGCTGTTATTATCGGAAAGGAAAAATGCATGCAAGCGGAGATGGAAACTTAGCCTACGAAAAACAAAATAAATGGAGTAGGATTGTGTGACCTAGACAGTAGTAGAGGACCCATGCTCCCAAAACTGCTGGAGATTGGCAATGCAAGACAGCAAGCCTTATTTTAAGGCAGGTAGACAGCCAAGTTAAGAGAACCCAAGGATTTGCTTTGAATATGAACATGTTCTTCACCCGAAATGACTTGTCAAACTGCTTAAATGACACCCTTGTAGGACCCTTTCTATGTACGAAGTCTAAGATCCTTCGTGTATCCAGTATCTAACTGGATTCACGGTGGTGGAGAAATTAAATCGAAAAAAAGAGGGAGGTTTTATTTAAAAAATAAAAAATAAAAAGAAAAGCACCAAAGTTATTGAAGAGAAGGGAAAGATTTATTAACTCCATTAATTCAGGTTTTTATTTTAGAAATTTAACTCCATTTTAAAAACTTTTTACTTAGATCGGGTCCATAAAATTTTTCTCAAGTTGTAGATCACGTTGAAAGCTTCTGGTCACTGAAGTTTTCCTACAATTATTAATTAACGTTGATATCCTGAAATTAAGAGATTTATCAGGAAAATACACTTGCTCATATTGGCATATTATTATTATTATTATTATTATTATTATTATTGATAACTATGAAAAATACATCTCTAAAAACCCAATCAGATTGGCCCAACAACACTTGGCATGGCCCAAACCAAATAATAAAAAGGCAAAGCGTAAGCTAAAGACAAGACATGAAGGCGTGATGTCCAATCGGACTGATGAGACAGTACGTCATGTCAGCCCACTAACACAAGACAACGCCCATACTCTCCATCTGCTCCATGTCACATCGTCGCTCACCTGCTCCAACTGCTGGTTATTACGCCCCAAGGTACTCGAGTACCTTTCCAAATAACTCCTATAAATAGCATAAAACACAATGGCTCTAAGTATTGAATATCTGAAACTCTCTCTCTAAATACTTTCTCTCTCTAAAAGTTACTAACTTAAGTTTCGGAGTGCTAATGTCCGGATCTGACTGGACACTCCTTCTTACAGGTTCCGTCATCCGATCGAATCATCGGCTGTCAACTCTCATTCTTACAAATAAAGACGAATCCTGGTTTATCATTTGGTACTCTCGTTGAAAGGCAATGGCAAGTTCGAGATCCAATGAAAATGCAACTTCGGGAGAGTATAATCACAACAATTAGGGCAGATCTAGGCCCTCAAAAAGAAGAGAGATGTCTCCCAGATCCCCTACTAAGGGTAACCTCCTCCTAGAATTCAACGACGTAGCCATGCGACAATCGAAAGATACCCCTATTACCATCAGGGACATGCATGCCATTCTTAGTGACTTCACTAAAAGTATAGTCCAAACTTTAAAAAATGAAAAAATGCCCAGAACTTATGAAAGAGGCCATGAAACATATTAAATGGCCTAAGACTTCGAAAGAAGAAGGAACAAAGGGATTTCCATCAACGAGCCAAGAGCTCATGATAGTAGGAAGATGAGGGCCATAACCCCAGGTAGATCTGACAAGGGGAAGGGCACAATGTCCTCAAGCAGAGATTCTCCATACATTCCTAGTAAATCTTTCACCTCGTTTATTGGGGACGATTTGTCTTTCATATGCACGCCAAATCGCAGCCGCACGAAGGTGCGAAGAGATGAATTTGCCTCAGCAGCCATAAGTAGGGAGGATAAATGGTTCAAGCAGAAGCTCAAAAAGTTTGGCTTGACAGGCTCCAAAAAAGGAGTGTTCGAGGACAACACCTGCGGCAACATGGCCTCACCATTTTGTAGGAAAATCACAGAGTCATAGCTACCTCCCAGATGGCGAGACGTGATAATGGATAGGTATACAGGTAAGACTGATCCTGCTACTCTTCTTGCAGAATATCTAACGAAAGTGCAGGTATACACCTACGACGAAAGGATTGCCTACAGGATATTTCCTACCACGCTAGAAGGAGATGCTTTCACATGGTTTCATGAGCTCTCGTAGGGTTCAATCACCTTTTTTCAATAACTAAAGAAGTTGTTTATTACACAGTTCATTGTATAGACATGAGCGTCAAAATTTGTGAGTGATCTGTGCAACCTTTATCAGAGGACCGATGAAAGTCTTCGAGACTACATCGATAGATTTCAAGCCAGCCACAATGTTGGAGGTGAGGAATATAAGCATAGAAATGGCATCCACCGCCTTAGCCAATGGCACTATTGATAGGCTATTATTTGAGTCAATTACAACGAGACCGTCAATTAGCTTTTTCGATCTGATGGAAAGAGCTAGGCAACACATTCAGCCAGATGATGCCTTGAGGTCCAGTCGAGGCAGAAGGAGCAACGTTATGCATAGCTACAGCACCCAGATGGACGGTCATTCAACCGCCCTCCAATGTCCGAACAGATTGCAAGGAGTCTTAAGAGAGCCTTCACTTCGAGAAACTTGGGAAAAAGAAAGGAGACAGAACGATCAAGATCCGATCGAGGTGCTGGTTAGCAGACTCGAACTTTCACTCTGCTCAACACCAATCCCACATAAGTGTTGATATGGATCAAGGAGAACCACCAAAAGGTGAATTGGCCTAAGAAGATAGACAAGAAGAGCAAAAGAACCCGAAACCATAATAAGTACTACATCCCTTATTTACTCTGTTATTAATTGTAAATTGTTTAAAAAGGCTTTCAGTCACCCCTGACTCAAATGCATAACGGAGGAGGAAGGATACTACATCCTAAGGGAAATCCAAGAAGGCATTTACGGAGCATATAAGGCTAGTAGGGCCATGGAAAGGAAGGTACTCCAAACTGGATACTTCTGGCCAAGCATCTTCAAAGATGCTCAGAAAAAAGTGAGAAGGTGTCAATAATGCCAAATCCATGGGAGAGTCATCAGACAACCGACAGTAGACCCGCAGTCGATTAGAGTTTTTTGGCCGTTCGACCAATGGAGCCTGGACATCCTAGGGCCTTTTTCCCAAGGAAAAAGGCAAATGAAGTTCCTCCTTATCTCCATCGATCACTTCTCCAAATGGATCGAGGTAGAACCTCTGGCTGCAATCACAGCGAAAAAAGTCAAAAATTTTGTTTGAAATGACATCATTTACAGATATAGCTTACCTAATATCTTTATTACAGATAATGGCAAGCAGTTCGATAGCTCGGTCTTCAGAAAATTTTGTCAAAGCCTCAATATTGGCCTTGCTCAACATGCATATCAATTTTAAAATTGATGATTTCAATCTTGTAGTAGATCAAGTAAATGATCTTAACAAAATTGGATTTGAATGTGCTGATGTGGATGAACCAATTTCCGAGACTTTTTATATTTTGCTTTCACAAGTATATGTCAATATTACAATATATAGAGTATTGCTATGGCGTGTGCAATGGCACACATACACACCGTGTAATGGATTTAAAATAATTTTTTCATTTTTTCATCTAATCAAACGGTGCGTCAATATGGGCATCATAGCATGCTCTAATATATAATTTGTATATTAATAATTGTCCATAATAGTTCAATTTTTTATATTTTTTGGATACCAAAATTAAAGAAATACGATAAAATTTTGACAAATGACGCTTGAATAGTCAAGTTAATATTTAGAAAGAAGAAAAGGAAAAACTATACCTTTGAAAATTTTATGACTTTTTATATAGTAATTTGATGACAGCTATTAATGGTTTGTCGTTATTAATGTTTGATGAGCGCTACATTAATTATATAACTGTCCTAAGATTATAATAGAACATACCCAATTATCAATGTAACACCTTGTACCTTAATTAAATTTTGGGACGTCACAATCATAGCAAAAGATATCCCATGCACATCTTACTGCATCTATTAATCTCACACTAGTAGTTTTATCCTAACCTTTAAAAAAAATCAGTATATACCTTTCGCAATTATTAGATCATTATCACTTATCTAAGTATATCGATTATCATGGTGTGACCTCTGGAAGTTTTTCGAAAAGCAAAATAAATTAGTTGCCAATTTATTTACAGAAGAGAAATAATTATCTAATAATTGAGTGAACTCTAGAAGTTTTCTTTTTTTACAAAAAAAAAAATCAATCAGTTAGAGAAAAAAAAATTATTATTATTTTGAAGTAGAGAGTCTTCAAAATCTTCCCAAATAGTGCCAGCTTTCACACACACACACACACTATATATATATATATAATTTTAGTGCTATCCGGAATTGAGATGCTGATACTTAAATTAGCAAAAGGACAGAAGAATAGAATTTGAGTCATTATCCTTATAGGAGAGTTGCTGGGACACTTCGTCGGATTGAAGTCGAGACTACGTTATCAACGTGCTGTGGTCATATGAAGGAGCAAGACATTTCAGGAAGAAAATGAAGAGTATGCGAAAGTGGTCGTTGTGAAGACAGCATATTTACCTAACCAAGTGAGAGGTTACATCTAAACAAGGATAACCACGTATTACGGTACCTTCTTTTCCATTAAAGATTGCATTGCATTATTAACATTAATTGCTCATGAAATTATATATGCCACAAAAATCTCAATCATTGACCTCTCCAACTTTATTTTTACAATCAAGACCTTAAAAGATATCTTTTTTATAATTTCATTTTTATAAAATATATTCTTTTATTATGCTATTACCCAATGTACAAATGGGACTTTTACAATTAAGTCGATTTTATCTTCTTCTTCTTTTTTTCAAAATTAGGTATAAAAACTTGTTGTAATTAGTTATGATCATGGGTATGGAAATCGGACTGGATCAACCAGTCAGACAGGACTTATGTCATAAACCAGTCAAACCTGATTACATGTATAAACTTAATTTTAAGTGTTGAATTCCAATAATAGCCGTTTATGATCACTGGAGGACAAAACAGATAATTCTGGATCAAATTAACTGTTATTTTATCCTATAATATCAAACAGATTTTGATCAAAAATATGTCCAGATTTTTATTCTAATTTCTAATGATACAAATTCTGACGAACCATTTTCTAAAACATTTTATGAAAGAAACCGGTTTAAAACAAAAACAGAATTTATGACTTAAAAATATTTTTATGCAATTTTAAGACTTGAGATATGTATGCATGACAGATAAATTATGCCTCAATTTGATCTTACAATTTAATATCCTAAATTCTTATATACTAAGATATTCTTCAATTTGATATTCATAAATTTATTTTACAATCTTTATTTTTGATAATTTGCATCAAAAAATATATAGAAAATCATGCAGAAAATAATTTAGAGTAAAATGCATATTAAACTTTATTTAAGATTTGATTATCATTCAAATTTGGATACGGCCTTGAATCAACGGTGTGGTATTCAAGCAAATGCCTTTACAAATCAATCTTCCTTTATATTTCTCCATCTTAAGTAACATATTTCAGCTTTCGATTTATTCGGTTCATAATCGAAAAAAAATTTTGATTTAATCGATTTGATTTGATTTTTGAAATCGAAAAAACTGAACCAACCGAATTTATTGGTTATTAAGAGACACTGACAAAATACAAAATTTAGACTGGACAATTCTATTGAATTGTATATCTAGTTCAGCAAGTAGTCAATTTCAAATGCGGAAACCAGCAATTACTTTTTAGCAAAAGTTTTATTTCGTTTTCGAATCTTTTATCTATTTGGCACTATCTCATCCCATTTTTACTAGTAATTTAGGGTATGTATATCTCATTGGTTCCATCAAATAAATATGTATTATTAATGATTTAAATGGCCGCATACCACATGCACATATGTACCGTATTTTATTTCATATTTTGAATATTTTATTATTTTAACCCATTTATTATTCATTAAAATTTGTAATCCATGTATCTAAAATTAGGGGTAAGCAAAAAAAATAAAAAAATATATAGTTAATTGCAAAATCAGCTCGAAATCAAATTAATTTTTTCGATTAACCGATTTGATGGACTGGGTTATGATTTTTAATTTTTTTATTACGGTTTTAATTTTTAAATACCGATTAACCATTAGTTTACAGTTAACCAATTCATATATATTATATTTTTATTTTTATACTTTAAAATTTTTTTCTATTTCTCTCTAAAATTTACATGAAATAATTTTTTAAAAATATATTTCAATTATATTTTTAATTTATACCTTAATTTTTTATATTTTTATATAAAATTGATATAATACTTTAAACTATATTTATATTATGGCATTCTCTTTAATAATATATATATATATATATATATATATATATATATATATATATATATATATATATATATATATATATATATATATATATATATAATATTTATATATAGTAATCGATTAACTTTTATATATGTTATTTTTTATCATATATAATACCATTTAATAATATTTTATTATATTTTAGAATTTATATTTTAACATTTAATATTATCTAATTTTTTATTTGACTTAAAATCAAGCATGTTAATTTCCAATAAATATCGATTTTATTTTATAATATTAGGTATTAATTTATTGATCACGATTTTTATCTAGTAAATTATGTTTATTTTATAATTTTTATTTTAAATTATTTTACACATTTGAAATTGAACTAAATTCATTTTTTTATGTTATAAATTTTAATAGTTAACCAAAAAATATTAGTTAAGTAAATTAAAAAAATTGAAACCGATAAATTGATTAGTCAAATATAATAGACTTGTTAATAGTTAATACTTTTAAAAAATCGATATTAATAAATTATTTAATCTTTTTGCTAATAAACGGTCCTTGCCCCTATCTAAAATAGAAACTAAGAAAACCATAAAGATTAGTTATAAATGGATGAGAGAGAACAATGGGTTGTTAAATTTCCTTTTCTACTATAATTCTTTAAAAAAATAAAATAATATTTATTAAGAGACATTCATGCAATTTAAAAAATTTCATATACCCAAACTCTCATTTTTCCTGTTTTCTTTATAAAAAAAATAAATTTCTTTGTATAATATGAACTAATACGATTTATTTAGGAATTTATATTTGAAAGTTTGCTAAAATTAAAATTAACATACTCTAAAATAAAAAGGACTTAAGTGAATATAAAAAAGAATGCATAGATAAATTGAAATATCTATTTTTTTTTAAATAAAAGGATTTCATTAAAAAAAAAAGAATCAGCAAGCAAAGCTGGAACAATACAACAAAGGGGTTGAACCCAAAAAAAAACAAGATCTGATATGGAATGAATAGTTATTGCAAGCATATGAGCTATCTTATTCGCAGACCTTTTAACATAAAATCAAACGGCCACTAATAATAGAATCAAAATCCTAGCAGTCCTGATCACGCATTGAGAGAGCTTGAATGACTAATTGCTAATCCGATTCTACCACCACATTTGTCAGTCTCATCTTCTTTTTTTTTTGGTTAAAGAAGGTGAGCAAGCTCACGAGAACAACACACTAAAAGCTATAGGAAACTCCTACAGAGTCATAATACAATCAATAAACTAACCCCTGAGGAGGAAAAAATAGCACATGATAACCATGAGAAAAGTCATTGCCCAGCTTGGCAATCTTATCAGCTGCAAGGTTTGCCTCTCGGTAGATATGGTTGAAAGAAATATTGGCGAAAATCTTAGCCAAGCTACGAACCCGATCAACCAGAGCGATGCAAGAAGCACTAGGAGCAGAAATCCCAAGGATCATCTCAATAGCCAACTGATTATCATTTTCCACCATGACATTAACAATGCCTTCTTCTTTAGCTCTGCAAAGCCCATAGTAAATTTTCCAAATTTCGACCAAAAGAATAGGACAACTACCCAAGTTAGCCACAAATTTAGAGCACCAGTGCCCCAAGTAATTCCTTAAAAGGCCCCCACAAGTGGCCATACCCCCTCTAGACACTGAAGCATCAGTATTCACCTTGAAGAAGTTCATAGGGGGAGACAACCAAGACCTTAGAGAGGGAAGGAAGGCTTCCTTATTACCCACCTCATGTGAAGCCAGGGATCTTTGACAAGACTTAGCAAAAATGAGCATGTCATTTACTAACGAGAGAATGGGTCTGCGGTTGTTCTGGAAAATGAACTCATTTCTCTGCTTCCACAAAAACCAACAGCTAATAGCAAAAACCTCCGGCCAAGCAACCTCTTCCAAGACTACATTCAAGTTATTCAGGTTGAATTTCACCCATTCTTTCAAACTAACAGAATCCATAAATTGCTGAAGGTGAACTCCTGAGAGACAGAAACTCCAGAACTGCTTTGCAACCACACAGTCACGCAAAACATGCAGGCTATCTTCATCCCCTACCCCACAAAAAGCGCACTCAATCTTGTCTATGAAATGTCTTCTTTTCCTTTCAGAGTTAGTCATAATACCATTATTTAACGCCAACCAGATAAACATTCTAGTTCGTTGAGGCACTTTTAACTTCCAAATTTGATTCCAAAGAGAGTCCGAGTCTTCTAAAACAATTTCTCCCAAACTTGAGTAGGCAGATTTGATAGTAAAAGCACCAGATGAGGAGAGATCCCAGATAGGCTGATCTTCATCAGCACTAGAATGTGGAGGGCAGGCCGCAGCAATACTCAAAAGAATATTATGAGGGAAAAACTCCTCAAATCTATTCCAGCACCAGCCAACATTATCATCAGCAAAACAATCAATCGTTCTATTAATTAAATCTTCGGGAATAAGCCTGGAAGTATGATGAAATAACGGTAAATCCAGACCAGGAACCCATCTGTCAAACCAGAACCTGATTTTCTTGCCATTACCAATAATCCACCTAATATGATTCAGGACCTCCAACCAGACATAACAAATCCCTTTCCAGACTGGAGTACTGCTGCGCTGGACCATGGGATAAGCACTACTGTCGTGAAAAAACTTGCATTTAGAAGTAAGGATGCTAACCCATAGATGATGTGGCTGGGTAAGCAAATTCCATGCTAGCTTCATCAGAAAGGCTGTATTGAGGGTATGAGTACTCCAAAAAGAGAGACCCCCTCTATCTTTAGTTTTTTCCATTGTACTCCAAGGCACTAAGGCTATGCTGCGAGAGCCCGCCTTGCCCCCCCAAACAAACTGTCTAGTAAGCATATCAACCTCTGCACAAAAAGAAGAAGGAATTCTAGTGGCTTGAACAACATAAGAGGGCATGTTAGATAACACATTCTTAGCAAGCATAACACGTACTACCATGGATATACAAGAAGCATCCCAACTGGCCATTCTGCTTTTCATCCGATAAAAAATGTAAGAGTAGTGCTTCTTGGAAGCTCGAGAATGCAAAAGGGGCATTCCAAGATACTTCCCCAAATCTGTAACCTTATTGAAACCCAACTTATGATTCAGATCCCGTCGAAGATGATTATTAACATTCTTAGAGTAAAAAACACTAGTTTTGTCAAAACTGACCCTTTGACCAGAGCTCTCGCATAAATCATTTAAGATCTTGTTAATAACCCGAGTTTGCCTCACATCAGCTTTACTAAAAAGGATCAGGTCATCCGCAAAGAATAGGTGGCTAATAGGAGGACCACTTCTATTAAGATGCACAGAGTGCCAAACTCCATCTTTGACCGCAATATTAATACATTGGCTGAGTCTTTCCATACAAAGAACAAACAAATAGGGCGACAAGGGGCAACCCTGTCTGAGACCTCGAGAAGGCATAAAAGCATCCGATATATTACCATTCCACAAGATATGCATTGAGGAAGCAGAGACACAATCCATGATAACATTGATTAAGTTCATAGGAATTCGAGCATCCATAAGAGTGTCCTTGAGAAAATCCCAACTAACCCGATCATAGGCTTTTTCCAAGTCCACTTTAATTGCCATAAAACCCATTTTACCTTTTTTACTCCTCATGGTATGAATAACTTCCCGAGTGACAATAGTATTTTTCGTAATATGTCGTCCAGGAACAAAACTAGTCTGTGTAGGCCCAATCAAGAGGGGCATAAGATTCTTGAGCCTATTAGCAATAGTTTTAGTCACCACCTTGTAGAGCACTGAGCATAAAGCAATAGGGCGAAACTGTGAGATATACTTAGGAATATCTATTTTTGGAATAAGACAGAGAAGTGTCTTATTCATAGCACTATCCATCTTACCACATTTAAGAACTCTCAAAACTTTCTGGCAGACATCATTACCCACTACATTCCATTGGGATTGATAAAATCCCGCTTGAATACCATCAACTCCAGGAGCTTTCCAAGGTTTCATGTCAAACAAAGCTCTTCAAATTTCAATGCAAGAGAATTCCTCAGAAAGCGCCCTCGCCTTCTCGCCAAGGAGAGGGAAGTGGCCCCTAATGTGGTAAGACGGGCGATTATAGCATTCCTCAGAGTAGAGTTTAGAGAAAAAACTAACTGCCATATCACTCAAAACCAACAGGTCATCAATCCAAACACCCTCAGAATTTTGAAGATACTCTATGCGGTTTCTCTTCCGACGATGAATAGTTCTTTGGTAGAAAAAAGCAGTATTTTTATCCCCACTTTGAATCCAATCACTCCTAGACTTCTGAAGCCAGAAAAGTTCTTCCTGATGGAGCACCTGATTAAGCTTAGCTTTCAATTCCAACTCAAGGCTTTCAAGATGATGAGAGTGATTTCGAGTAAGCCTTTTTTGAATACCAGCAATACGGGCCAATAGCTCCCTTTTTTGATAAAAAATATTTCCAAACGTCGTGCAATTCCAAATCTTTAGCTTCTCAATAAAAGCATTAACCGAGGCCATCAAGTTCCCACCAACTCTCCAATTCTGTCGAACAAAGTCCTGGAAATTAGTGTGAGTTAACCAGGCTTGCAGAAAACGAAAAGGCCGATTAACGTTAACATTCCTATTATTACATAATCTCAACAAAAGTGGTCTGTGATCTGAATAAAGTCTCGCTAGATGAATAATGGCAACATCGGGAAACTGAGCACTCCAAGCATTATTGCAAATGCCCCGATCTAACCTCTCATAGAGATTACCCCTTTTCCAAGTATAATCTGGGCCCGTATAGCCCAAATCAATTAACTTAGAGGTAGTAAACCAGTCCAAAAAGGGTTTACTGATCCCCGTTCTATTCAGTGAACTGCCCTGCCTCTCCTTCGCATATAATATAGAGTTAAAGTCTCCCATTAAAACCCAAGGCTCATCTGTGATTCTATTAATCTGATGGAGGACAGACCAAAGCTTAGTGCGGAGAGAAGCCACTGGATGCGCATAGATGGCAGTAAAATAAAACATATTATTTTCATCCGTTTTAACACACAGATGGATGAACTGCATACTGCTTATCAAGATCTCAATCTTCCAACTCTCCTTCCATAATAACTAGATATCGCCACTAAATCCCGTTGCCTCTACTTTATGTGATCGAGGGAAATCAATCTTTTCAATGCATTTATCAGCAGTAGAACCACTAATCCTAGGCTCAAGGAGAACCACCAACTTTGGATTATGGTTTTGGATAAAACATTTCAGAGTTCTCACAAATGAAGGGCTTTTAGCACCCTGACAGTTTCAAGAAAGGATAGACATAAAATAACTATAAAAAAGAGAAGGTTACCTCTGGGAAGAGCTCAAACTTCATGTAAATAGGGGTCAAGAGGCCCCTCATTTCCACTGAAATCATCTTTCTCCTCATCGTTTTCCACATGGGTAGACACATCCGCATCCATTATGTCTACTACCAGAGAAATGCTACCAGCAGCAAGAGGCTGTAATTCAGAATCAGGAGGCCTATTTTCAAACTACCCCAAAAGATGGGAATTTTCTGGACCGATCTCCAAGCTGTCAGTAATAGGAACTGTTGAAGGGGCTCTTATCTCTTTAACCGATTTACCAACCACCGTATGCTTCTCTGGGTTAAGGGTCGAAGGCATGACAACTAAGCTATCATCATTTTGGACTTTGCTCTTGAAAGTAAAAAAATCACCCAGAATAGCTTTGTTGTTATTCACGTTAATTCCTTTTGCATGGTCCTGTTCTCGTGAAAATCTTCTTTTGTTAGAGCCCCATCTTCCACGTGATGTATTACTTTTAAATCCACGTGCCCTTAAGCTGCCAGTATTCTCTTTAAATTGGCCACCAAATACGTTATTTTCAAAAGAAGGCAGGTTCTCCTTATCTGCAGAAAAATCCCCTGAAATCTCACCCTCATCTCCATCTAATGCTGCAAATCTGGATCCATTCCCTTTAATTTTGGGATTTCTTCCTGAATTATCGATCGAAACTCTGGGATTCCTTCTGCGTTTCTCGACCACCATCCACTCCCCAAACTGGCCGGAATAAACAGTATTAGTGTCCTCCGACAATCCCTCTTGGTTATCTCCTTTGGTAGTAGCAGTCTGTTTATAAGGACAGTACGTTTCGTAATGGCCAACCCTACCACAGTAGAAACAGATTTCTGGTATGTTTTCATATTCTACCTCCTGGGTCTCTCCATCAATATTAATCATGGAGACCAGCGATTGCCGCAGATCAATAACTACAGCTACTCTAGCAAAACGACCACGGTGCAACTCACTAGTGTTATAATCTATCTTGGCCATAGGACCGATGGCCTCTGCTATGGCTGTCAACACATTACAGGAATAGTACTGCAATGAAAGTTCAGGAAGCCGGACCCAGACTGTAGTGGAGTTTACTGATCCGTTGGAGACACTAAACCTAGGATGCCATTTCTGCACTAGTAGATAAGCTTCGTTTACAACCTAAGGACCTTCGTGAAGAGCTTTTGTATAATCCTTCTCATTGGTAAACTGCACAAGAAAAAAACCTCTACCTATGTCTAATATTTTAGCATTTGTAGGGCTCCATAATGATTGAATTCTGGCACACAGAGCCTTATAGCCGATCGACTTTCCCAGCAGGCTGACAACAATAGCCTTCCCCAACGTGGTGGTCAGTTTGGAGCGAAGATTATCTGAAAAACTCACAACAGGAATAGCCCCAGATCGATCGATGTTCACATCCCCTGCATCTAAAGTAACTTCCATAGAGTCAATGACTTCCTCCATGGAGGACTCTCTCACAGCTCCATTTATCAAACTGTCTCTATATCCAATAGAGTTAGAGAAATCTTGCCCTGCGTTTAACTTTCTTCGTTGCTCGATCCACTTCTGAAGGGAGACCAAGGCGGTCGACGTCAGAGAGAGACATGGAAACCAACGAGTATGGCACTGTCTTTTCTTTTCTAATTTCAGTCTCATCTTCTTAATTCAACTCAAAGCTTCCTTGAAACCTAGAGCTTCGGCTATAGAAGGCTCAACAATTCCCGCATAGCAGTTGCCACCAACCCCTACAAAGCTTTCCTTGCAATCACGAACAACAAAAGCAGACTATCACAAAAAACTGAAATATCTATTTAACTCTCCACTTAATATAGATTTAATATTATTCATAAATAAATATTCATATTCATTATATTTAATCTCTTAACTACGAAGGATAAATTAAAAAATGTTGTAGGGGACAAGTAGGGACATGTGATAAGGTCAAGCAATGCATTATGGTAATGGTATGGTCTCGTGAAAGGCCTCATGTCCACATGCCTATGGAAGATGCTAACAAACACCGCATTGCAACTGCTGACAAATAGTAGGAGACATGTTACAAAAGTGCTTCCTTCGCCATAGCTCAAATCACCCAGGGAAATTCTCAACATCTTATCAATCTTTTTGGATTTGATTTTCTTTGTGGCTTTCCATTTATTATTAGTTTGTCTCTTTCTTGCATGGCATGATTTCATCCCCTTAAGTGATTTGACATTCCATTTTGGCTTAACATGCCTTAATCTTAGGCAATCAACCTCATCCTGTTTGATTTTTGGAAATTTCTTATTTAAACTAATCCATTACCATTAACTAAATCAACAGTAACAGTAACAGAGATTTTGGATTCCCACAGTTTTTGCAATAAGTGCTTTTAATTTTTTTTTATATAGTTTGGCCCTTTTAAACTTTTTTCCATGTATATTTTATTTTACGATAATTTTTTATCTTATTAGTTATTTATTCTAGTATATAAATAGCAAAATATATGAAATAAATTTGATCTCTCATTCTTAAAATTAGCATTTTCAAAATGTGCAAGCCAACAAGTAATTATTGTGTAAATATAGCTTATTTTATAACTTTTTTACATGACAATGTCATTAATTTTTTTTTCATGAGCAATTACATAAACCTAATTATAAAAAAATAAATTCATAAAATATTTTGAAAATACAAATTTAATATATGAAGCTTTTCCTCCATATACCAATGTAAAAGTAAAATATTATTTACGGTTAAAGACATCGATCTTAGTGCATGGTCTTCCCCGGTGCTTTGTCATCAAGTCCGAGTGGTCCGAATATCTTCTCAAAAACAGTTTTTTTTTTTCTTTTTACCAACTGTTATGGGTCCAATTGATAATAAGTTCGAATTACTTTAAATAAAATTTTAAATTTAATATTTAAGTTCGATTTTGAAGTTTTTATTATGCATTTTTTTAAATAGTTTCAGAGTATATTGTTTTATTTTCTTCAATTCATAACGTAGACCCAAACAATGTTAACTGTAATAAGTTAATTTGGTCTTTCTTTATATATATATATAAAGAGTCAAAATGCATAAATAATAAATATTAAAATGTCACTGGTTTGAAGGATATCTTTTACCATTGTCAAAATTACAAATGAGCATGGACCGGTTAATCGGTCCATTAATAATTTTTTAAATCGGTCCATTACTATCGGTTACCCGCTATATCGTTTTCGATTTTTAACTCGATTTTTCATATCGATTTATCGATTAACTACTAAAAAATTTTAATATATAAATTTAATAAATTATATAATTTATAATATAATTTTTAATAGTTAAAAATGCTTTAAAATGAAAAAATACTAATTAAATACAATACCCATTAAAAATAATCAAAATAAAAATAAAATTTCCATAATTAATTATAAAAATTAAAAATATTCAATATAAAACTAACAACAGAGGCTAATTATGCACATAATTTTAATGTTTATTTATTAAAAATATATATTTTATAAAATTATATATCTTAATATTTATAAATTACACAAAAATTAAAAAATATAAGTGTAAAATTTAAAATATAATTCATAAAATACATAAATATTCGGTTTCGGATCTGTTAACCACCAGTTTTTAAAATAAAAACCATAAACTTAAAATTTTGATTCGAATAACCTAAAAATTGGTTCGATTTCGAATCGATTTTTCTGTTAACCGAAATTTCGGTTAAGCATGATCATCCCTTGTCTAAACATTCTACACAATTTTTACAAATTATACACAATTTATTTTTACACAAATATTTTTCTTTTTGTTTAATATAAAACTTACGTTGACATTTTTAGAAAAGAAATTTTTATTTAAAATTTTTCAAATTAACTCTAGAGTATCAACTTAGCAAGTGCGTTGCCACACAAAAAAAAAAATCACTAAAGGGCTAAAAAGTGGCAAATAATAATAATAGCAATAATATCGAGGACGAAAGGGAGGCTGGTCGACGTTATAAAAATAAAATAAGAATGGTTGTAGAGAAAAGGTTTATAAGGCCTTCCGTCCCGCTGACTCTTGGACAGGACCATACATATTCGGCGTAGGCCCACTTTAATGGACTTTGATCAGCAACAAATATTACTTTCGATGCTTTTGACTAAGAGGAATTTACATAAAATACCATCTTTTTAACTTCAATTTTTAAAAATACATTCTCCAATTTAAAAGTTTTAAAATTACCCTTTTTTAATTTTTGGTTTTTAAAAATGCATCTTTTTTGTTTTATGCCCTAATTAATTTCCGTAAACTCTCTCTTGCACTAATATGACTCATCTTTATATCTTGTTT
>JBBPFJ010000673.1:0-61556 GCA_037975025.1 Excoecaria agallocha | reverse complement strand
GAATATTATTTCGTCGGTAATCTTGTGTACAATTTTAACAGCGTAATATTGGCTTCGACGAAATATTTATTCCGTAGGAAAATTACCGACGAAATATTTATTCCGTCGGTAAATTTTGTGTACAATTTTAACCACGTAATATTGGCGCTAATTTACCTACGGAATAAACATTTCGTCGGTACTTTCCCTACGAAATTCAATTTTCATAGGTAATTTACCTACGGAATGGCAATTTCGTAGGGAAATTCCGACGGAATGTATATTCCGTCGGTAAATTTTGTCTATAATTTTAGCTGCTTAATATTGGGGCTAATTTAATGATGGTTTTTTTTATTTAATCGCTAAATTTTGGCAGGAAAATTTCCCTCCATTATTTACGACGGATTTGTTATTTCGTCGCAATTAATATTTTTTCGACAATTTTCCCTACGAAAAATATTTTTCCGTTGGTAATTAGCGACGAAAAATTTTCATCAGTAAGTTTTCGTCGGGAATCAGGATTTTTCTTGTAGTGCTCCATTACTATACAAAATCACAATCAAACTACACATACAAATTCAAAATCGGTATAATTGGTCAAAAAAGAGAAGTGAAAAAGGGTAAAGTGTAGAAAACAACACAATAAAAGTGAGTGTGATGCTTGGAATGGGTGGTAGCAATGTTCTCATAACTAGGGGTTTTTTTTTCAAATTGGGGTTGTTTTTGAAAAAAAAATTAGAAAAATAGTATTATAGTAAACTTATTTCGATTTTTTAGGTGTTAGAAACTAGCACATTACTGTGCCGATTTTAATCATGCGTTGCCCACATTTTTTGAGAAAACAATGTCTAAAATCGGCTCATTATTATAGCAATTTCTGACAAAAATTTTAATAGAAATCAGTACGGTACTTTGCCGGTTTCTAACACTAATTTGATTTTTTCTCTCATACTGTGTGTGTCATTTCATGGATCTGTGTCAATTTTTTTATTTTTTTCCTCTTGCCTATTCTTTCATTGTTGTGTTAAATCTTTTATGTTTGCCCTTTTTTTCTTCTGTTGGCTTTCACGTGGCCAAATTAAATAAGTAGATCCAAAGGCATATGATATATTGCATGTAAATTTTTGACATTGGCTTGGATGATAAGTTACTCATTTATTATTTTTCTTTTCTTTGATGATTAAATTGCAATTGCTATTTTTTTTTATTTTTGATAAGTTGCCATTCTTAAAATCCCTCCCTTCCAATAAGAACATGAATTTTTTTTTTCATATAATAATATTTTTTCATTACAAAATTATTATATATGAAACAATTATGAGTACATAAAATTTCTGAATATAATAATAAAAATAAATATAAACAACACTTAATAATATCTTCTTCAATTCTTGTTAGAATTTTTTATTTTCAAGGAAATTAAAATTTCTATATATAGTATCAAAAAATTGAACAATTAATTAAATCAAGTAGTATAAAAACTATCTATCTCAACTTAAAATTCATGTTATTTTCTAAAAATAGAATAAATAATAGCTTACTAACATTTTTCTGTGTAAATTGATATGTTTCAGATTTATTTTCGCTTTCAAACTAAATATTAAAATAAAAATAATAATAACATAAATTTAAATTAATAAAATTAAATTAGACTACATAAATATGATATTACCTTTTTCAATATAACTTGAGAGTAAGGAAATGAACTTGAGAGTGAGAAAGTGAAATAAGTTGGCCTGAAATAGGGAGAGTGAGGAATGGAGACGAGAGATAATAATAGAAATAATTTTTTTATATAGACTATCCACCTTGTAAAGCAAATGCTGAAAAAATGGCACCCACATGAAAGCCAACAGAGGAAAAAAAAGGAAAAATAAAAGATTTGGCACAACAATGAAAGAATAGACAAGAGAAAAAAAAAACTTGCAGAGACCCATAAAATGAAACACACACGGTAGGAGGAAAAAAAGTCAAAATTAGTGTTAGAAACCAACAAAATACTGTGTCAGTTTCTGTCATAATTTTGTCAGAAATTGGTACAGTAATGAGCTAATTTTAGACACTTTTATTTAAAAAAATATGGGTCCTGCACTAACTAAAACCAGCACAGTATTGTGCTGATTTCTAACATCCCAAAAATCAAAATAAGTTTACTGTAACACCATTTTTTTTAATTTTTTAAAACAACAAACACAATTTAAAAAAATCCCTCATATCTATAAGTATTTCACATGGTGCAGTTTCTTAGCTTCTAAGATCTACTTCTCTCGATAATTAATCTTTTTATTTTGCAAATATTGTAAAAAATTATTCTAAAAATGTTGCAATTATAGTGTAAAATCGGATCAACAAATAGATGTGCACATGAAGTGTGAGATTTTTTTTTCATATTTTTGTTCAAAGATCTCTCAGTCTTTTCTTAATTTTTTATTAGTAACTAACTAAATTTGGCAAGAGAGATCTAGAGGCATGGGCCATGGGAATTTAATGGGGTTGGAAATTTGTTCCTTAGAATATTAAAATTGAAGGAAACAAAGAGAAATGGAAGATTTTAAAGCTTAGCTAGATCTGTTTTAAGGCCATTTTATTAGGCTGATGCCAACATTCCACTACACAATCGCGTTCCCACCACCAATTCCATCACCACCTTCTTCTTATTCTGGCCTTAATCTTCAATGGTGGTCATTTGTTAGGTGCTCTTTCTTTCTTGGTCTTTCAAGTTCTCTAAACCCTTATTCCATAAGTTTCTTCTTCTTTTCATGGATGTGCTTTATACATCCCGTAATCTTAAACATAAGATGGCAACATTTTCCATTTGAAAAAAAATTAATAGATTTTAAGATTAGAGACTTACCAAAATAGGGAGGCATCAGGGGATGTAGGCGGTCAAAGATGTGATTGGTGACGGCATTGGCAGATGCAGTTTGGTGGCCACTGATGAAAGCGAAGAAAAATGGCAAACTCGTGAAGGGTTAAAATGAGAAAAGCTTTTAACCCATTTTAAACGGTGATGTTTTTGGAAGATTAGCCAAAACCCGAATGTTTCCCAATTCTCCAGTTTTCCTATTTTTTTCGAATTTTTTTGGCCTAATTTGGTTTTTTACCAGTCTAATTTTAAGTACTTAAACCAACTGGATTGCTTATTGATTCATGATTCAATCGACCGATCCGATTTTAATAACATTGATGACAACTGGATTGCTTATTGATTCACGATTCAATCGACCGATCCGATTTTAATAACATTGATGACAACTGGATTGCTTATTGATTCACGATTCAATCGACCGATCCGATTTTAATAACATTGATGAATATGACAAATATACAAAAGCTATCAATGCAAAGAATGGAGGAGATAATATCTCTTTACACCTTCTTTTAAGCTGATGCAGGTCGAGGAAGTAGCCAAAACTTGCTATGCAATAAGTGCAAACAACTAGTTGGCAGAGGCTTAGTGAAAAGATCCCCAGTATGATCCTCGGGTATAATAAACTCAATCTAAAGTTGATGTAAAGCAACACGTTCATATACAAAATGATAATCCAACTCAATGTGTTTGGTGTGAGCATATAAAACTGGGTTAGAGATGAGATAAATGGCATCAATGTTGTCGATGTTGGAGAATGCTTCAAAGTTTACGAAGTCAATAATTTCCTATTAGCAATTAGACTTAGTCTTTGGTTGTTGCATCTATGTTCCTAATTTACAGATAGTTAGTAGTTTGATTTAGTGGCTAAAAAATCTATTTTCAGTTCAATTTTAAGTGATACTTTATATTTGTAAGCCCACAAATAGTCCTTCTCATGAATTTTTGTTTAAATTTTTTTATCTAAAACTCTAAGGAATACCTCTTTGATTTTTGTCAAAATTTTATTGCCCAACAGTCCAAAGGGTACAGTTTACCTTTTATTTAAATTGTTTTTGCCCAAAACTCCAAGGGTTTTCCATTTACTTGTCTAAAATTTTCGTCCAAAACTCTAATATAGTATCCCTTCCCTTTTAGTTTAAATTTTTTCCCAAAATTCCGATGAATATCCATTTACTTTTTTTTTTCTAATTTTTTTTGGCCCAAAACTCTAAAGGGTATCCTTTTTGCTTTTTTTTTTTGTAAATATTTTTGTCAAAAACTCCAAGGGTACCACTTTAGTTTTTGTCTAAATTTTTTACCAAAAACTCAAACGAGTATCCTTTTATTTTTGTCTAAATTTTTTATCCAACACTGTAAAGGGTATTTGTCCAACACTGGAAATGGTACTTTTTTGCTTTTTGTTTAAATATTTTTGGCCAAAAATTCCAAGAGTTAGCTCTTTCCTTTTGTCAAAATTTTTTTGCTCAACACTCTAAGCGATACTCATTTGCTTTTTATCTAAATTATTTTCCTAAATCTCCACGAGGTATCCTTTTATTTTTTGTCTTTTTTTCCAAAACTCTACGGTGTACCTCTTTACTTTTTATTTAAATTGTTTTTTCCAAAATTCCAAGCAATACCACTTTGATTTTTGCATAAAATATTTTGCCCAAAACTCATGGGGATACTTCTTCGCTTTTTACTTAATTTTTTTTTCCCAAAACACCATGGATACAATTTTTATTTTTGTCTAAATTTATTTGCCAAAAATTTCAATGGTACTATTATGCTTTATATCTAATTTTTTCACCTAAAACTCTAAGTAGTACCACTTTGATTTTTCTTTAAATCTTTTCTCCCAAAACTTCAAGTGTAGCTTTTTGATTTTTGTCAAAAATATTTCACCTAAAACTGCAAGGGTAACCTTTGCTTTTTGTTTAATTTTTCTGGCCCAAACTTCAAGGAGTACCCCTTTACATATTATCTTAATTGTTTGCCCAAAACTTTAAAAGACTAACCCTGGCTTTTTATCAAAATTTTTTCTGTCAAATTTCCAAAGGGTACTTTTTTGCTTTTTATCTAAATTTTTTACCAAAAAACTATAAGAGATACCCCTCTGCTTTTAATCTAAATTTTTTCTCCCAAAATTCCAAATTGTACCATATTGCTTTTGGCATAAATGTTTTGGTCCAAAGCTCCAAGGGGTATCATTTTTTTTCTTTCTGTCTAAATTTTTTAACTTGAAACTCTAAAAGGTATCCCCATTCTTTTTTGTTTCAATTTTTTTAGATAAAACTCTAATTTTTTTCTTCCAAAATTTCAAAGGTTTCGCTTTACTTTTTTTCTATTTTTTTCGCTAAAAATTTCAAGGGGTATCCTTTTGCTTTTTATATAAATTTCTTTATCCAAAACTCCAATGTTGCTTTTTTTCTAAATTTTTCTCCTAAAATTCCAATGGATACCCTTTTGCTTTTTATCTAAATATTTTCGTTCAAACCTCCAATGACCCTTTTAGTTTTTTCTAAATTTTTTTAACCTAAAACTCCAATAGTTATCCTTTTGATTTTTATCTAAATTTTTCATCCAAACCTCCAATAGGTATCCCTTTCTTTTTATGTATAATTTTTCCCCAGTACTCCAAAGTGTACTCCATTGCTTTTTGTTTAAATTTTTTATCCAAACTCCAAAAGTTACTCCTTTGCTTGTGATCTAAATTTTTTGGCACAAAATTATAAGTGATAGTACTTTATTTTTGTCTAAATTTTCTATATATATATATATATATGTTCAGTAGTCTATAAATATAAATTTTTTGTTTGTAGTATATTATTTAATTGATGAAATCTTCTTGTTAATTTAATAAATTAAAAAATAATTTTAATTTAGCGAGGGATTAGCATATCTAAATAGTAGTTATTTAGCTACAACTTAGCTATAAAAGAACTTTAGCTAACTTTGTGAAAGCACATTAGCAATAGATACTTCATTACTGAAATCACATCAGCGATATATATTTTATCGCTAAATAAAGGGGAAATGTGTCATATAGTGACAAATGAACCGTCATCGTAAAATTTATCAAGAACATCATCGTAATGATATGGCAACAAATATATTATCATCATAAAATTTAGTAAGAATATTGTCATAGCGATATGGCAATGAATATATGGTCATCGCAAAATTTATCATGAACATTATCATAGCGATATGGTGAAAAACACATTATCATCGTAAAATTTAGCGAGAACATTAATGTAGTGATATCGCAATGAATATTTAGCGATAACATTTAGTCCTTGCTAAAATTTGGCGACGATGTGTTATCCTTGCTAAATTCTGCTATAACGACTTTTATTTCAAAATGATTATCGTCGCTAAGTTCTCACTAAACTAATTTAGCAATTATA
Source organism: Excoecaria agallocha (assembly GCA_037975025.1). NCBI lineage: Eukaryota > Viridiplantae > Streptophyta > Magnoliopsida > Malpighiales > Euphorbiaceae > Excoecaria > Excoecaria agallocha. The sequence goes on along the minus strand of JBBPFJ010000673.1, from coordinate 55,316 downwards.
GCTTTGAATTATAACTATAATTGTTAGTGTGTTTGAGAGTTTTTTAGTGTTGAATTAACTAGTTTTATGTTTAAATTTTTAATTCTGTGTTTTGAGTTTGTTTAAGTGTGTTTTTTTTTATGTTTTTGCAGGAAGTTTTTGAAGAAACTTTTGAATCGACTCAGTGGGGATGGTTTTCATCCCAATTGAGTTGGTTAAGAGCCAAATTCATGAGACTGATCCAGTAGTTATCAACTCAGTATGGATAATTTTCATCCCAATCGAATGCCTTATGAAGATCAAGTACCATCTCGGTAGGGCTGAAAATTGTCCCAATCGAGTTACCATCCTACTTTCAAGTAGTATTCTTCAACTTAGTTGGGATGTTTTATTTCCCAACCTAGTCTTATGTTTAGAGTTATGATAAAAGTTAACTCTTCTTTATTTTAGGAAGTTTGGTGGTGCCTAGTCTTTCTAATTTTAGCATATTTAAGCGTATTTAACAAGAGATTTGGGGAATTGGTCAATTTTGCTACATAGTTTAGATCTAGTTTTTAATAATTGATTTCTCTTAGTGTTTGGTGTTGTACTCTACTATTATGTGAAGACATCAAGAGGAAGCTTAAAGCTTTATGAGTATAATATCTTTTTATTTTTATTTTTCCATTGTTTCAATGATGAATAGTGAGTAATTTCTTTACTTTTCCTGATGGAAACTTACACCCTTAGTGTTTTATTTTAATGACTATAATTTGAGCTTAATTTTAATACAAGTATATTATTTCTTAATTCTAGGGCTGAATCTTATCTTTTGTTTTGATGGAATTGATGTTTGATTTATCGAATAGATGGTTGATTGTTAATTTAATCTTTGATCAATGATTTACATGTTCTTAGCTTATTTTACTCATGCCAATGCATTGTTGTGTTCTGAAATTAAGGCAATGATTTTTTGTTCATGAGTAGATTTAGAACTAAAAATTTAAATTAAGAATAGGCTAGAGTTAGATTTCTTGAAAGAGGATTTAACAAAGGTATAGGAGTTTAAAAACTAGATTGATATGTTAGGTATTAAATTGTTTATAATTTGAGGATTTAATACTTAGAATGATGTTCTGAGCAAGATATCTGATTTTAAATTAGTTTTCCATGACTACTTATATTACTTTTAATTGAGTTATTGAACTAAAAAGGTGGATAGCTCCTTAGCAAAAATGCTTCAATTATTGATTTTTATCATCTTTGAAATTGTGTTCTGTATTTAGTTTTGCAATTAGTTAATTCAGTCTAATTTAAGTTGATTTGTTTAGTTGTTAATTTTAAATTAATCAATTTAAAATCAATTCAAAATTTGGGAATTTAAAATTTGGGAATTCTTTCACACATTGTTTGCTATAAAATTTGGAATATACAATCTCTATATTATGATATTAAAAGGTCTCTATTTTATTTTCCTATATTACTTAACTGATGTAATACACTTGCTAGATACCTGTTAAGTTTTTAGCACTATTATCAGGGATTGGCATTTATTTTAGATTTTAAAGTGAATTTTATGTGCTACTCTTCTTCTTTTTCTCATTTTTTATTTTTTATTTTATTCTTTATAGGTGTCAATAATGTCTGGTAAGCGACAATCCAATTTTACCTATTGACCTTAAGATTGAAAGGATATTACGTAGAATTAGGCGACAACAATGGAATAATATGGATCCACAGGATAAGCCACGTGATGACCCTTTACTCAACTATCCACCACCTTCACTCGGAGGGTAAGTCATTAAAAATCAAGCTCAAAGGAATGGGCTGAAACCAAAAACTATAAAAGACTATGCCACTCCTAGGTTGAATGAGGAGCATAGGATTATCATGCTACTTCAGAACAACCATTTTGAGCAAAAATTGGCTATTATCACCATGGTCCAAAAGAACCAATTTTTAGGATCAAAGATTGAAGATCTGGCTTAATATTTAGATATTTTTCTAGATATAAGTGATACAGTGCAAATCCCATATGTGTCTATGGATGCTATCCGATTGAAATTATTTCCATTCACTCTCAGTGGTAAGGTATGGAATTGATTGCAAATGCTGCCAAATCAATCTATAAGATCTTGGGAACAGATATGAAAGAAGTTTTTAGTTTGATTTTTACCACTAACTAAGATGGCCACTATTAGGAATAATATTTATAATTTCCAGCATCTTTATGAGGAATCATTTCATGAGGCTTGGAAAAGATTTAGGAGACTCTTAAAAAGTTATCCACATCATGAAATTGCTATGCACCAACTAGTGTCTACATTTTATATAGGTGAGAATCAATCAACACGGTCTCTTTTAGATACAGCTTCGGATGGGAGTTTTATGAACAAGATACCGGAGGAAGCTTTTTACTCCTCAATGAGATTGCCATGAATGAAGCTCAATGGGTAAATATAAGGACTATATAGAAGAAATAAGAAGTGCATAGTATGGATGAGGTGGCAATGCTTAGGGTCTAAATAGAGTTATTAAAGAAGGAGTTGAGTGTTTTGAAGGTGCAAAATATGTCAACTTTGTCTCAAGGATGCGATCCTTATAAGGAAACACATGTGGAACATAAAAATAAGGTTGAAGATGGTGTAGGTGTAGTAGTAGAGTATGTCAATGCTGTAAATCCCTATAACAACACATATAATTATAGGTGGAGAAATCACCCTAATTTTTTTAGAGAGAAAGGAATCATGATTTTACCTCCAACCCTTAACCTAGAGCTTTCTTCAACCAAATCATAGCTTCCCATACCAATAATCACCAACCCTATCAAGCACAAGCCATAACATACTACCCATCTACTTACTAACCACCTGAATTTCAACCAAGATCTCAACCTCCATAGGATAGGAAATCGAGCTTTATAAGAGATGTTTACTAACTTCATGACTACAAAGCCTATATTTATGCAATTTAAGATGCTAAATGGAAATCTCAAGATGTGTGGATGAGAAATTAGGATGCCACCATTAGAAATTTAAAGACTCAAGTTGGGTAACTTGTAAATTCTGTCTCCAACAGGACTAATGGTACATTCCCATCTAATATGGACTACAACCCTAAGAAAAAGGCAAAGGTTATTACTTTGAAAAGCGGGAAAGAGGTAAAAGGGATTGAAAAATGTAAGCTTTCCTCATAAATGATGGAACCAACAACGAAGGTAAGTATTTTTTAAACCTAATCTTATTAGTGAAGTGCCTAATATTGTTGGTCAAGGTCAAGGAAAAGGTAAAGGTAGGAAAAATCTAGTACCCCTAATATTTATGACTCTAAATTATCATATCCATTTTTAGCTAGGAAAGAAAAGAAAAATGAACAATTAGCTAGATTTTTTAACATATTTAAAAAGTTACATGTGAATATACCTTTTGCTAAAGCTTTATTACACATGCCTAAATATGCTAAGTTCATAAATGTGTTATATCCCAATAAAAAAAGCTAGAGGGTATAGGTACAATGCAATTGTTTGAAAATCATAGTGCTATTTTGATGAGCAAAATCCTTGAAAAATTAGAAGATCCAAGAAGTTTTACCTTGCCATGTGAACTAGAAAGGAATTTTGTTTGGTATTCCTTATATGATTTGGGTGTGAGTATAAATTTGATACCTTACTCTATTTGCAGGAAATTGAACTGGGATATATCAAAGAAACCCAAATGACACTATAATTAGCGGATAGGTCCATGAAAAGGCTAAAGGGTATAATTGAGGACTTATTAGTTAAAGTGGGAAATTTTATCTTCCCCGATGGATTTTATGGTCATGGATGTTTATAGGCAAACAATGACTTTAAGATTCAATGATGAGGAGATATTGTCTGTAAGACCTTATTATGATTTTGAAGAATCTATTTGCTTCATTGATAGTTTTTAAGATGCATGGATGAGAATCAAGAGGAAATTCTATTGTAAGATTAGCTTTAAGGTTGTTTAATTCATCCCAAGAGCAAGGTACATATATGAGAGAAATAGGACGAGCTACTGATGGAATTAGAGAAAGAGCATAATGAGGAAGATGCAAAGGAGGAAGATATGTCCCCTCCTAAGGGAGAAATAAATTTTGAACTTGAAATCCTTCCTTCTAATTTAAAATATGTGCTTTTAGAGGAAAATGCAAAATTGGTAATCATCTCTTATCTTTTAATAGGTTTGGAGGAAGAGATACTTATTGAGGTATTAAAAAACCATAAGGGAGCTATTAGATAGGAGACATTAGACTTTAAGGGAATTAGTCTTAGCTATTGTACACATTAAATTCCTATAAAGAGTGACTTTAAACCAGTGGTGCGACCCTAACGACTATTAAACCCAACATTGCAAGAGGTTGTAAAAAATGAGGTACTTAAGTTACTCGATGTAGGTATTATCTATCCTATTTCTGATATTAGTTGAGTTATTCTAGTTCAATATGTGTCTAAAAAGGTGGTATGACAAGAGTGACCAATAAGAAAAATAAACTCATTCTCACATGCACAGTGACTGGATGAAGAGTGTGCATTGATTATAAGTGATTGAATAATACCACTAGAAATGACCATCTTCCTTTACCCTTTATTGATCAAATGTTAGAAATATTATTAGGAAATAGATTTTACTATTTCTTGGATGGTTATTCGAGGTACATGCAAATATGCATAGCCCCGAAAGATAAAAAAGAGACCACATTTACATGCCTTTATGACACCTTTGCATACAGGTGAATGCCTTTTGGTTTTTGCAATGTGCTTGCCACTTTCCAAAAGTGTATGATAGCCATTTTTCATGATTTCATTGAAAAATTCATAAAGGTTTTCATGGATGATTTCACATTGTATGATGTGATTTTGAAAGTTTTATATCTAACCTTGCTTTGTTTTAAAAATGTGTGTAGAGACTAACCTTATCCTAAATTGGGAAAAATGTCATTTCATCATGAGGGAAGGTATAGTCTTAAGGCATAAAATTTTCAAAAAAGGAATTGAGGTTGATAAAGAACAAGTGGATGTTATTGATAAATTAGCTCCTCCTACGAGTGTTAAGGCATTAAGAGTTTTCTTGGTTATGCCAAATTTTATCGTTGGTTCATTAAGAATTTTTCTGAAATTGCCAAATCACTTTTAAATTTATTGATTAAGATGCTAAATTTAACTTTTATGATGAGTATTTATAGGCTTTTAATCTATTGAAGAAAAAGTTAATTTTAACACCAGTCATTACATCATCAGATTGGAGTCTATCATTCAAAATTATGTGTAATGCTAGTAATTATGTAGTAGGAGCGATTTTGGGCCAAAGGAAGGAGAAAATTTTTCATATCATTTACTATATAAGTAACACACTCACTAGTGCACAAGTGAATTATAACACCACGAAGAAGGAGTTATTGATGATCGTGTTCTCATTTGAAAAATTTAGGCTATATCTTCTTGGTACCAAAGTTATAGTGTGGTCTGATCATATAGCCCTTCGACATCTCTTTGCTAAGAAAGACTCAAAACCGAGGTTGATAAGATGGGTTTTGCTGCTACGAGAATTTGATGTAAAGATTAAGGATAAGAAAGGAGTAAAAACTTTTATAGCCAACCATTTATCTAGATTAGATCATACTTATATGGAAAAATGAAAAATTTTTGATTTATTTTTCAATGAACGTATTTGTGTTGTTTATTCTTACGAAATTTCAACCCCTTGGTTCATTGACATTGCTAATTTTCTCATAGGGGTTACCTTCCAAAAGACTTTACTTGGCAGTAAAGAAAAAGTTAAAGGTAGATGCAAGGCACTACTTTTGGGATAACCCACACCTTTTTAAGTTATATCCCGATCAGGTACTCCAAAGATGCATTTCGAAAGAGGAGTAAGTAGATATAATAAGACTGTATCATGGAGGAGATGTTGGAGGTCACTAATAGTTGTGAATTATACAATATTTCAGTGTATTTTTATATGTTTAAATTAGTTAATTTAGTATTAATTTGGTTGATTTTATGTTTAATTAGTTAATTTGGTTATTTTTAGGTTTAATTGCAAGTGTTGGTGTTTTTCAAGGCTTAATTGAAGAAAATGAGTAAATTCAAGAAAATAGAAGTTAAGAGGAAAAATTGTAAATCAGAGAAAGAATGAAAGAATGTCTTATAAGGGACAACAAGCAAGTACTCGAGGTGAGTGTGAAAAGACACTCAGTTGAGGTTTTCACTCTCCCAATTATTTTAAAGCACTCACCCAAAGAAAGAAAATTACTCACCCCAATTGAAAATCACTTAGCCGAGTGATTGAGGCACTCTCTTGAGCATTCCATTACTTAGTCAAGTCAATAAAGCCACTCTCCTGAATGTGATATACAAATTAATGATAAAAGACTTCCTCTTTGGCTAGAACTCTTTTACAACTTGATTTAAGAAGTCACAAGGCACATAAACTTCTTCTTTTGAGCCTATTTAAATATGCTAATTAATTATGAATTAGCTTAGGTTTTATTTTAGTTTTATTTTTTCTTTTAAGAAACAAAAGCTTAGAGTTTAAAGCTATACTTTGGTTTTCTGCAGAGAATTGTTAAGGGAGCTTCTTTACTCTATGTGTTTGTATCTTTTTAATTATTTTTCTTTAGTTTTTAAAATAAAGTGTGAGTAGTCTTACTTTTGCTAAAGGATACTTGAATCCTTAAACTTTTATTGTAATGACTTAGTTTATACTTAATTCAATGCAAGTATGATTATTTCTTAGTTTTGAGCAAATTCGTATCTTTGGTTATTGTTAAATTGATTATTAACTTATTTTATAAATGGTTGATGATTGATTTTATTTATGACTATTGGTATTCATGTTCTTGGATTAGTTTGTTGGTGTTAATGCATGATTATTTTTTGAGTTAGATGTAATTGTGTATTGGTAAGAGTGGATTAATACTAAGAAAGTTTGAACTAAGAATAGATTGAAGTTAAGTTTGCTTGAAAAAGAGTTCAATGGATGTTTAGGAGTTTTAAACTAGATTTTTATGCTAATTATTCAATTATTCCTAATAAGAAGGTTTAATGCTTAGCTTAATAGTCTGAATAAGCTATCTGATTTCATTTATCAGGTTTTTCCATAATCAGTTGTGTTATTTTGAAATTAAGTCATTGTAATATTAGTTAAGGTGGATATTCCTTTAGCAAAAGTTGTCTTTATTATTGATTTTTACCAACTTTCATTACTGGTTTTGTTTAAGTCTAGGTTTATTTGTCTAAATTTTTGTTTAATTGAATTAGTTTTATCACTTTAGTTCTTTAAGTTTTTGTTTTTTGTTTAATTAATTCTTGATCATTAGAAAACTTGGGGATTTTTTTCACTATTTACACACAGTTTTCATTCAAAAATCTAAAATAGTTTTGCACTTATACAATTTTCCTTGGGTTTGACATTTAGGGTCTTAATCATACTTTCCTATATTACTAGCCGATCTAGTACACTTGCTAGACACGGGGTCAAGTTTTTGGCACTGTTGCTGGGGACATTAGCATTTATTTATTTGTTTTGGATTTTAAAATGGATTTTATGTGTTTTTTATTCTCTTTCTATTCTTTATTCATTTTTTTAATTTATTCTTTTATTCTTTACAAGTGTTAATAGTTTACGGTAAGAAGCATATCAATTTTGCCTATTGACCCTAAAATTGAGAGAACATATCATAGGATTAGGAGATTATGAGCCATCATGAATAATCAAATGATATATGTAGACCCACATCTCAATGATGGTGACTTTTCTCACAATGACCCACCTATAGATGATCCACCACCTAGGATAAAATAGCAAAGCATGAATTACAAAGTTCAAGAGGATGGGTTTAGACCTAGAACCATTAGAGATTATGATATCCCTAGGTGAAATGAAGATCATAGAACCATTAGGATACCTCATAATCAAACTTTGAGATAAAACCTGTTACCACCACCATGGTCCAAAAGAATCAATTTTCAAGATCAGAGATAGAGGATTCTGCTCATCATTTGGTTATTTTCTTAGAGATTAGTGATACTATGCAAATACCAAATGTGTCAATGAATGCTATTAGGCTTAAGTTATTTCCTTTTACTCTCATTGATAAGGCAAGGTATTGGTTGCAAATGCTACCAAGTCAATCCATTTGATCATGGCAACAAATACAAGAAAAATTTTTATATCAATTCTTCCCCCCTCCCCCCCACCCAAAATAGCCACTATTAGGAACAACAGTCATAATTTCCATCAGTTATATGAGAAACCATTCCATGAGGCTTGTAAAAGATTTAAGAGACTTTTAAAGAGTTGTCCATACTATGAAATTGTTGTGCATCAACTAATGTCTATTTTTTATATAGGTATAAATCAAGCTATGAGGTCTCTCCCAGATGTAGCTTTTAATGGAAGTTTTATGAACAAAATACCTAAAGAAGCTTTCCTACTCCTTGATGAGATGGCCATGAATTATGTTTAATATGTAAGTACTAAATCCACATAAAAGAAATAAGAAGTGCATAATATAGATGAAGTAGCCATACTTAATGCCCAAATACAGCTATTGAAAAAAGGAGGTAAATGGATTAAAGTTACAAAATGTGTCTGTTTTATCTCATGAATGTGATGTTTATGCAGGAACACACTGAGCAATTGGAAATAAGAGAGGGAAAGTTATAGGTTCAGTAATTAAAGATGTGAATGTTGTGAACCTTTATAGTAATACCTATAATCCGGGGTAGAGAAATCATCCTAACTTTTTATGGAGAGAAGGGAACCAAGCATCTACATCTAACCCTCAACCTAGGACCCCCTTTAACAGAATACAGCTCCCTATAGCAATAATCATCAATCATACCCAATTTCAGTCCAAGCTCATCACCCATCCACATATATATCCTAACCTTATCAACTATTGGGATTCCAACCAAAACCACAATCTCCACAAGATAGGAAAACCTAACTTAGAAGAGATGTTTGCCAGCTTTATAATCACCCAATCCATATTCATGGCTAGTTAAGATACTAGATGGAAATCTTAAGATATTTGGATGAGAACTCAAGATACCTCTATTAGGAACTTAGAAAATCAAGTAGGGCAAAAGCAATACCTTGAGAAGTGGGAAAGAGGTAAAAAAAGCTTAAAGTGGTAAGAACTCAGAACTCTTCTAAAGAGGTGAAACCTACGATTGAGGTAAGTATTTTTGAACCTAAGATTAATGATGAGATGCCTACTATTGTGGAAAAAGGTAAGGGTAAGGAAAAGCTTATTTTTACTGTGCTTAATGAGTCTAAGTTGCCTTATCCATCTTTAGCTAGGAAACAAAAGCATAATAAATAGTTATCAAGATTTTTAGACATGTTTAAAATGTTGTATGTAAATTTAACATTTGCTAAAACTTCATTACACATGCCTAAATATACTAAATTTATGAAAAAACTATGTTCTAACAAAAAAAAAAGCTAGAGGCTGTAGGAACGGTTCAATTATCTGAAAATTATAATGGTATTTTAATGAATAAAATTCCTAAAAAATTAAAGGATCTTGGTAGTTTTACTTTTTTCATGTGAATTGGGAGGAAATTTTGTTGGATATGCATTATGTGATTTGGGTATTAGTATAAACTTGATACCTTATTCAATTTGTAGGAAATTAAATTTAGGAGACATTAAGGAGGCCCGAATAACACTACAATTGGCGGATAGATTTGTGAAGAGACCAAAGGAAATTTTTGAGGACTTATTAGTAAAGGTGGAAAATTTTATATTTCTTGTGGATTTTATAGTCATGGATATGGAGGAGGATCATAAGGTGTTATTGATAGTGGGAATACCATTTTTAAATACAACAAAAGAATTGATGGATGTATATGGTCAAACGGTAACTTTGAGGTTCAATGAGGAAAAAATTATTTTTAACATGAATAAGGAGATGAAGCACCCCTCTTATGACTTTGAAGAGTCTATTTGCTTCATAAGTGATGTTTAAGAATATGTAGAAGAAAAGTAAAAGGAAATTATGTTAAATAATGAGCTTCAAGATTAATTGATGCATTAAAAAAAGGAGAAAGTTAGAAAGAGAGAAGAGGAGCTAATACAAAAACTAGAGAAAGAGCATAGTGAAAAAGGAATAAAGGAGGATGAATCATCCCCTTCTAAGGGAGAAAATAATTTTAAACTTAAAACCCTTCCCTCTCATTTAAAATATGTATTTTTAGAGGATAATGCAAAACCGATAATCATTTCTTCATTATTGACAAGTTTTGTAGCACCCAAATTCTATGCTTGGCTATTACCACTAAATCTTGTATCATAATATATGTTTTACTATGTTCTAAATCCAAAAACATTTCTTATTAGATAACTTATAGAAGAAATCAAAACCATGTCATGTGAACTTAAGAGTAATATCTTAATTATATAATAGTACTCAATACATTACAATGTTTTCTCAAACAAGACATTTGTACATATACAAAAATTCCATCATAATTAAAATTTCCATACCCATAAAATAAAAGAACAAAAAGAAGACTCTATCTTTCAATCTTCTAAGACTTGTGTTGGCTAACCTACTGTAGTTATCAGTCCTGTGAGAAAGTCTTATCCTTGCAACCTACACAGATGAAACATCCGTGCTAAGCTATAAGCTTAGTGGGGAACACAAAATATGACAAACGACCACTCACAGTGGTCGCCAACAAGCATACATCATGAACTACAAGTATACCTTATGTTCAAAAGAAAGAGATACCAATTCAAAATGAATAAACAAGAGTCCACATATGATACCCGAATGACTTAATGATAGTAAATTTGACATTGGTGCTTTATCTACACAACATTTAATCATATAAGCATATTTATCTTTTAGACCTACAATTCATTCATTGAATGATATACCATGTTTACACTAAGACATACCTTCCACATACCACACACTTTGACATATACTAGGAATATATATACATATATTAAAATATAAGCATATGATCAACAATAATATATGTATATTCATAAGAAAGACAGAGCATTAGTACTATGAAAGTTCATCATTTATCGATCTAGGATGAATTCGTGATACTTAATGTACTAATGCGTACATTGAATTACTAATTTACTTTTATCTCAAATACCAGTATCATATTGAGTTTATCACTTATAGATCCGTAATTATTTTATGTTTGCATACAAGACATTGTACATCATTTCCCAATAAAAAGCAAGAACGAGTAGCTATAAGGAAAACTTATAACCCAATGTATTAATTGAAAGGCAATCACCGACATAAATACCTATACATAACTCTTATATTCCATTGCAAAGAAAACACTTATATTGACAAAACATTTTCATAGCCTCATATATGATGAATATGCAAGTCATTTAACTACCTCAAGCAAGCAACATATTACTAGAGGGAACATACTATCTCTAATATAGTCCATAACTAGATATTAGTGATGCACTAGTTCATTCATATAACTCTATACATACAATTTTTATATGCAATAATTATGCATAAGTGTATATTACAACCTCTTGTAATATCATAATTTCCATATGTGATAAAAAGGAATTTCATATATAAAATATATTGTGAAGTCAATTTAGGAATTGTCATGCTTGATGAAACTTTAAGTTAAACATCAAACTTTTCTTAACTTTGGTATAAAGCCTGCACTATTCTAAAGAGGTGGATAACGGGTTATACGGTAGCACCCGAAGGTACAAAACTGTTGATTATAACGGTGGCACCCGAAGGTACAAATAAGATACTCGGAGGTATTAAACAGTGATCTCTTGTAGGGGCAAAACTATATGGTAAATCGGTGAAGCGGACCCAAATGGGTCAAACAAATAACTTGGACCGGTAAAGTGGACCCAAACGGGGTCAGCTAAAACCCAAACGGGGTTGTTCAAATCAACTCTAACTTTTAAACCCAAACAGGGTCACTGTAACTTTTAGTTTCAAGTGGACCTAAACAGGCCAAAAATATTCAAAAGTAGCTACAAGGTACCCTTATAACCATGCCTATCTATCCACAACCTAGACACAGATGCAGGCAACATAATCTCTTTACTTTATCTTTACTCTATTCAATCATATACAAGTATACACATGTATACTCTTATATAACTATGTACAAGGTAATCATATACATGCTCATGTGTAACTTTCTGTAAACATGTGATCATATGCACTAATAGGTATTGCTATTTTGTACTTTGCTCTTTTCTCATCATATACATATTGATGTTCATACATATATATATATATATATATATATATATAAGCATGGCATCATTTTCTATAAGCATGTTATCTTGAGCACAATTAAGTATTATTATTTTGTACTTGTAATCCCTAAAAATCGTGTAACTATTTCACATATGTATTATAATAATCATATGCATGCATACATGCTTTACTATCCCTTTTTGTGTGATATTTTCACCACTATAATTATATGAAAACAACATGTATATACATTATTATTATTTCATTAAAAAAAATACATCTATACCATCCATTATATAACAATAATATACATCTTATATTTACAACACATCATCATTTATCAAGCTTAGATTTGTGTGTTGAACATATATGATCAAATTATTATATTTAAAAATGATAATTCAATTATACACATACCTTTTTCCCAAGGTTATCACTTAATCCTTATGTGTTCATATTTTGTTCATATCTATACACATATATGGATATATGTATATATACATACATATATAGACATATAGATATACAATCGTAAATACACATGTGAATATACAAATACATGTAAACACATAGCACTATAACTATATGTTATCTCATAATAACATAAGAGTATAAGCATATAATCATAACTATACTATTTCCAAAAAGTAATATTTATTATGATTGTACATGTACTAAATATATATCTATAAGTTCCTTTAAATTCATAAATATTTTTACGTTAAAGTATTTACATTTCTCTATATACTTGTAACATATTGTAAACCAATTCTTCAATGTTAAATTAGTCTACATATCTATAGTCTCTCTTTTAAAGCCTATTAGAATCATAAATATATCTAATTATATGCCTTTTTAGACAACATGTTAATTGAGTTCTTAAATAATTTATCAAAGTTATTTAAGTGCTCTTCCAATTAATTATATAAGATGGCATTTCAAAATTCCATGGACAGATTCTAATGACTAGTTTGCACACTAAATTAGATGTAATAAACAACAATTTTAGAAGAAATGATCTTCTATAAACTTATTCCTCTATATTTCTATTTTTTGAAACATTAAAAATAATCTCATTATCATATCTACAACTCAAGATATTTCAAAATTCCAGAAGGCTATTCCAGTAACAATGCAGCAGTTAATTCCGATTTTCAAACTAAATTTACACAAATTTAGAGACAGATTTAGGATTTGTTTTCTGCATATAAAATGTAGATATGGAAGTTTGGATTCAATTCAAATTATAATTAACATATTTTTAAGTTTTAAAACTCAAGTTATAAGCAAAATACTCCTATTAGCTCAAACTAACCTAAAGACAGATTTTTTTAATATCAATTTGAAAATTCGTAGAATAAAATGAGTACGAAATCAATATACATTCCTTCACAAGTGCTCCTATATGTCTAGTGTATTCAAAATTTTGTATCATATCATTTTGACTCCTCTACCATGACTTATGCCCGAAATACTATAATCAGTTCTTGAATCGAAATCAACAACTCTCTTAAATTTTTATGTAAATATTTGGATGAGTTATATACATATTTAGCTCCAGGTTCCTTCTACAAAATTGTTTATATTTCTATCAAGTTTACATAAAATCAAACCTCACTCAATTATGACTTAAATTCAAGGATTTATGGTCTAAACATTGGGAACTGGTCAATACTGCCTACACACTCAAAATAGTTAATGTGTACGAATTTTATGGGTTCCTTAACAACCGAATAAAGCCACTACTCCTTCTAATGAATTGTAGATAATTGAATCTAGTTTATCCAGATTTTTAAATTACCTAAATTCGAGTCTACAACTCCAGATATGGACAAAATAAGCAGCCTGGTTCACAAGAACCACACCCAGTTTTTCCTCAACATTCAAAAACACAATTTTTCCTATTTAAATCTCTCATTAACCCTAAACGAACTAATCAATTACCATTAAAATTAAGTAATTGAAGCATAAAATTGATATCCACACACATACATAAGAATAATTAGGAAATAAAAATCCTAAAACTTAACATGCAACTTCAATCTTCCTTTAAATTCTTCTTTTTCTCCTTCTTTCACTCTTCTTATTTGCTTAAACCTTTGAAAGCATCTTTAAATTCAGCCTTCCTCCATTGCATAAGGTAAAAATCTGAAGATGTTCTTTGAGTGAAAGGGGGCCGGATTAGAGAGATAAAAGAGATGAAAGTTACAGATTTTCTTTTTGAGTAAAAGAGAAAAGGGAAAGTGAAAAAAATAGGTTATTCTTTCTTCTCCTTCTTGCATATGCCGTCCACCTCACCTAATGCCCCTTTTATTCTTGTCTTGCATGTGAGTTTAATTGGAATGTGACATCAGCTTGTTCCCTCACAATTCCTCTTTTAATCCTCCAACTAATTGCATGTTATAAATTGACCCCACTCACATTATATTTCAATTTCAACCCCATCAAATTCTATCTCTTTTAAAATTAACCCTACCTAATCATTATTTAAACATATGCATCTAAATATATATCCTCTTTTAATTTAGCCTTCAACTATTTTTCCCTTTTTAATTATACCCTTACATTTCTTTATTTACAAAAGCACCACATCTGGATTTTTCTTATGTTACAATTGTACCCTAATTAACTTTTTTTATATTATAATTGACCCTTGAAATAAAATTTTATTTCAACTACATACATAAATAAATAACTAATTTATCCTTCATTACAATAACTTATAATTTTATCTCAATTGACCACTTAGCTTTAATTTCTTTTCAATTGTGCATGACTAAATAAAATTTTTAATTAACTCTCTACTCCTCTATCACTTAAGACCATCAATCCATTAGATCTTAACTTATAATAATTCATCTAATTAAGCTTGATTAAATATTAATGATCATGATTATGTCTTGAATTCTACTACGGCCTATTTTAGGTCGTTACAGGTTTGGAAGAAGAGATGCTTATAGAAGTGCTAAAGAAGCATAAAGGAGCTATTAGTTGGAAGACATCCTATTTAAAGGGAATGAGTCCCAGTTATTGTACACACCAGATCCCCATAAAGAGTGATTTCAAGCCGGTGGTATAACTCCAAAGGACACTTAATCCTACTATGCAAGAAGTGGTGAAAAAATATACTTAAGTTGCTCATTGTAGGTATTATTTAATCCATTTTCGATAGTAGTTTGATGAGTCTAGTACAATATGTGCCTTAAAAGGGGATAAGACTGTTGTAACTAATGAAAATAATGAGCGTATCCTAACATGCACAGTGACAAGATCGAGAGTGCGTATTGATTATAGGCAATTGAATAGTGCCACTAGGAAGGATCATTTTCCTTTGCCTTTTATCGACCAAATGCTAAAAAGGTTGGCTGGAAATAGATTTTATTATTTTTTAGATGGTTATTTGGGGTATATGCAAATACTTATAGCCTTAGAAGACCAAGGAAAGACCATATTTACATGGCTTTATAGCACTTTTGCATATAGAATGATGTCTTTTGGTTTATGTAATGCCTAGCCATTTTTCAAAGATGTATGGTGGCTATTTTTCATAATTTTATTAAGAAATTCATGGATGATTTTACTTTATATGGTCATAATTTTAAGTCATGCTTATCTAATTTTGCTTGGGTTTACATAAAGGTGTGAAGAAACTAATCTTGTTCTCAATTGGGAAACATGCCACTTTATGGTGAGAGAAGGAATAGTGCTAGGGTATAAGATCTTTGAGAAAGGAATTGAAGTGGATAAGGCAAAAGTATATGTGATTGATAAATTACCTCCCTCTATGAGTGTTAGACGCATTAGGAATTTCCTTGGTCATGTCGATTTCTATAATCGATTTATTAAAGATTTTTCTAAAATAGCTAAATCGCTTTTTAATTTTTTGATAAAAGATGTTGCATTTAACTTTCATGATAAGTGTTTGTAGGCATTTTACTTGTTAAAGCAAAGCTGATCACAACATCCGCTATAACTTCATCGGGTTGCACTTGACCATTTGAAATTATGTGTGATGTTTGTGACCATGTAGTGGGAGCGATTTTAGGCCAGCAAAAGGAAAACATTTTTCATACCATTTACTATGCGAGTCAAACACTCACTGGAGCTCAAGTAAATTACACCATCACAGAGTAATAGCTTTTGGTTATAGTATTTTTTTTTTGAGAAATTTAGATCATATCTTTTTGGTTTTAAAGTCATAGTATGGTCGAATCTTGTAGTTTTGAGGCACTTTTTCACCAAGAATAACTCCAAAATAAGACTTATTAGATGGTTTTTGCTATTATAGGAATTCAATGTGGAGATTAAAAAGGGAGCTAAAAATTTTGTAGCTAACCATTTATCTAGATTGGATCAAGCTAATTTTGAAAAGGGGTAAATTTCCAATATATTTCTTGATGAGTATATTTGTGTTATTTATTCTTGTAAACATTAGTTCCTTGGTATGCTATCATTGCTAATTATCTTGCAGGAGGTTACCTTCTAAAGGTTTTCACTTAGGAACAAAAGAAGAAACTCAAAACGGATGCAAGGCACTATTTTTGAAATGACCCTCATATAATCAAGATTTATCCAGATCAAGTATTTAGAAGATGTATCCCGAAGGAGGAGCAAGAGGTTATCATGAGATAATGTCATGGAGTAGAGTTTTGAGGTTACCATAGACCAAATCACATAGTCTAGAAAATATTACAGTCAAGTTTCTTTTTGCCTTCTCATTTTGCTGATGTTAAGTCTTTCATATAAATATGTGATAGGTGTCAACATGTAGGAAATGTATCTAAGAGGGATGAGATACCCATGAATAATGTGCTGGAAGTTTAAATTTTTGATGTTTGGGGTATTAATTTTATGATGCCATTTTCGAACTCATTTGGGTTTGAGTATATCCTAATAGCTATAGATTATGTGAGCAAATGGGTAGAAACAATAGCTACTAGGATATGTGATGCTGGAGTTGTGCTTGAATTCATTAGGAGGAATATTTTCACTAGGTTCAGAGCACCAAAGGCTATTACAAGTGATGGGGGCAAGCATTTTGTCAACTACCAATTCAAAACATTACTTAAAAAATTTGATGTTAGGTATAAGATAATAATCCCATATCATCCTTAAGCAAATGGGCAAGTGAAAGTTTCTAATAAGGAGTTAAAATAAATCTTAAAGAGAATAGCGAGTAGTTCTGGGAAAAATTGTATCACAAGTTAAATGAAGCTCTTTGGGCCTATAGAACTGTATATAAAATCCCTAAAGGTATGTCCCCATTTAGGATAGCTTTTTGAAAAGCTTGTCATTTGCCAATTGAATTATTGCATAAGGCATATTGGGCAATAAAACTATTTAACTTTGATTTGAGATGTGTAGGAGAAAAGAGAAAGTTATAGCTTTATGAATGTGATGAGTTTCGATAGTAGTCTTATGATAATGCAGCCCTTTATAAGGAAAAAATAAAGCGTTGGCATGAAAAGAAGGTAAATCCAAAGGGATTTGCTCTCGGGATGATGGTTTTGTTATACAATAGTCATTTAAGGTTATTCCCAGGAAAGCTGAAATCAAGATGGCTTAGACTGTATCAAGTGTTGTTAAGCAATGAATTTGGAGTTGTGACTATCAAGAGTCCGATGGATTGGCATGAATACAAAGTTAATGGTCATTGGTTAAAGCCTTATCGAGTTGGGCAAATGGAGGTTGCTGAGGCAACCATGGTGTTTCGAGACTAATACAAGGGTTTACAAGTCTAGTTGAGGACTTTCTAAACTCAGAACTCATCTCTTTAACTCTTAAACTTTTTCTTTAAATTATTTAGTAAATTGCTTTATTTGTTGTTTTTCTTTGTCTCTATGTTTTGGAGTGTTTTTATTACTTAGATGTTAGTTTGGTTTAGTTGGTGTGATTTGGTTTTTGATTCATGAATTAAAAGGGAGAATTGTCTATTGAATGAGTTTAATGTGATTTTGATATGTTTCAATTTATTTTTGGGTTGTATGACACTTTGGCATGGTTTTAAGTGAGTCTTGAGTAAAGAAGATTAATTGTTTAAGGTAGAAGTGCAATTGAATGAGTTTTACTTCATGTTATAATTAAAAATATTCTATAACTTATGGTTTTCAACAAGAATTTAATTGAGTTTGATTAGGTTAAGTGAGTTGATAAACATGGTTTAATGTTGTTTTGTAAGGTTTGATTAAGAGTTTAGAGGTTTGAATCAAGGTAGGAATTCATACAATTATGTCAAAAAATTATTTAATTGAGAGTTGAGGCTGGAAAAAATTAGACAGAAGAAAGGAGTGTAAGGGTAGTCCTTCCTTACTCAACTGAGTGGTCCAAGGCACTCTTCCAAGTACCATTTCACTCGGTTAAGTGAGCTTTCACTCTCCTGAGTGATTCAATGCCTTTTAGCTTCTTTTTTCAAATAAATTGACACTTTTCTGAGTGTTTTTGGGAATCTCCCGAGTGGTTTTTCCCTCACCTATGTAGTTTTTTTTTTCACTCACCCATTTTCAACCTTTCTTGAAATCATGACCCTTCACTCTGCCAAGTAGCCTTCATCACTCACCTGAGTGTCTTGATTTAAAACCCCGCCCTTCACAAATCCCATCCCCCTCACTTACACACACTCACCATAGTGCTTTCTTCCACTAACCCATCATTCAAACCTACTCTCTTGAGTAATCTTAAATCAAGTTTAAATCTTCAATCTTTCTTGGTTCATTTCTAACAAGTAAGTAATTCCCCCTTCTTTGTTTAATGAATTATATGGTTAAGATGCTTATTTTGCTTTGGATTTATGTTTACTTGGGGTTGATTTTAGCTTACATTTGAGTTCCAATTCAAGTTGTTTTTCCCTTCTTTTGCTTTTGAGTTTATTGTATGTTTGCCTTGATGAGTTTTGTGAATTTGGGTTTAACTTAAAATTTCAAATTGGTCTTAATCTAGCTTTGGAAAAACGTGCACACAAAGTGTTTGATGAACTGCTTAAGTGACTAGCATTCACTTTTTGGCTTGAATTTTCTTAGCTTTTACCATGATTATCTACTCTTATATTTCATTAGCTCAATCTCACTTATCATTTCTTCCTTGATATTAATGTATAATATGTGTGACGTACATCGGAGCCACGGCTCATTTCCAGGTTCATTCTTAGAGGCCCGCTTTTAGGGTTCGAGATCGGAGGAGGCTCCCTTTTATCATAAACTGGCCACTTAACAATAAAAAGGATTAAGTTCAATTTATTTCTGATGGTCAATCCATGAAAGGCATCTACTAGTGGGCTCAAAGAGGCAGGCATCATGGAGTCATCACCTGATAGAACACTGGAAAGTTTATCTCGAGCTCTTGATGCCCAAAAAGAGATTGGTATTTAGGACATCCCTTTTATTATGTGTTTTGGTTAAGTGTTGGTCTATAATTAAGTTTTAATATTAATCCTCTCTCCTCTCCCATGCAATGCATAGAATTTAAGTAAATATCCCACTCAAATAGATAAGGCAATAAATAAATACTTGAAAGTAAATCCTACTTAAAAAATTATTATAGGAGCAAATCGTCCAATGAAAAAGAATAATATACAAAAGAAAAAACATACATAAAATGGGCCATTTATTGCTTTAGGAACATTGCTTCCTTTATGCATATTTACAAAACATTTTTATTGTGAACTTTGGGGTAAGAAATCAGACACTGGTCTATGCTTTTTAGAAAAATTTAATTTATTATATAGAAAACATTTCTAGCATCTTTTATTTGATCGTGCATAAAAAATCATTTTTACTAGGTATTACAAACCCAAAAAATAATACATCCAAAATAAATAATAAATAACAAATAACCATAAAATAAAGGCTAAATAAATAAATAAAACCATAATAAACGAATGAAATGGGTGATTGACATCACCGAGGATGAAGATCGGTAGGGAACACGATTTTCCATGTAAAAAGGGGTCACGAATCCTCCAATATAAATACCTCAATTTACTTACTAAAAATATCACAAAAATACAGAAAATTAGTACACAAGAAATAAAAGAGTAATCACAAAATGTTTACACATGTAAAATATATAATTTCAAACACATAAAAATATTGTATAAAAGTAAGAAAAAACATGGGAAATATGTATGAGTATTATATTAAATACATATATGATGCAAAAGACCAAAAATTACATCAAAATCATACAAATATAGAATTTACAACATGGAAAATAAGCTTTACACATTCATTAATGGAGGAATCCAAAATTTAGATTATTCTTTCGACAAGTTAAGTGATCCAGAAACAAAATCCTACTCCAAAAGTATTCATTCTTTTCAAATAAAGCAATTAGCACATATAAACACACCTTGAAGAATTGAATATCCACACCTGAGTATAATCTAGAGAGAGAAAGTAATGAAGGAGCCTAAAATATTACCCTCAGGATATGTTGACTTTATAACGGTAGCAGTCTAAATCTCATGCTGTAATTAGCGTTTCTCAATCTCAAAACTTTTATGAAAATCATTTTAGTGTGTATGAAAGGTTTGCTAGAGCATAATTTTCAGAGAGAGAAAGAAATAATTCTCCTCTTCTAATGGTGGCTCTCTTAAAATAAATGATTTCTCCTTTTTTTCCTAAACCCTAGATTTAGGTTTTAATATCTTGGGAAGAATTTTAGTTGAAAACTAACTCAAATCCCTTCCAATTTGGAGATAAAAACTTGCAAATCCATGATAGATTTTTCCAAAATTGTAATAGCCATTTTTAAAAACCCAAAAATATAGGAAAATTATCTTAAGAGTGAGGGACGAGCATCACTCAATAAGGGATGGTTGTCCTTCATCACTAGACCTAGATTTCCTAAAAAAACCCTTCAAATAGACTGTCCAAAAGAGAGGGATCCACATATGGCCGCCCTTCAGGTGAAAAATGGTCCTTTGTCACCACTGAAGGCTTAAATTAAGGTTTTTATGCACATTTTATTGAAATACTTAGAAATATTTGAAAACACCTAGAAAAATCATGCAAAATATTAAAAAAGTGTGAAAAAATCATAATCGGAGGTTTGAGATCCAAATCTACTATTAGTAATACCTTATATCTTCATCATTAAGTAACCCTGATCTAGATTACCTTGGTTCACAATGTCTACAGCCGGCCCTAATTTTGGGAAGCAAGTGCACTGGTGCCAAAGTTAGTCAAAATTCAGAGTAAAGGATAAAAACTACATACCTGAGGTAATGAATCTCTTGGTTGATTAGTTGTTTGGAATCCCTAATTAGTGTCTGGGGCATGCAGAATCAGGGTTTTGAGACTAGCTCCATTGAAAGCGGTGAGTCTCTGGTTGTTCAATTAGCTCTTAAGCCATGCATAATTGACAATAAAAGGCTTTACCTGATTAGCACTTGGGGCATTAGAATAAGGGTTTGAGACCAACTCCATTTAAGGCGGTAGGTCTCTACTTATCCAATTAGTGCCTGGGGCATGCAGAATTAGGACAACAACATAAATTTTTGCTTGACTAGTTCCTAAGGCATGCAGAGTTAAGGCTACTTAGATCTATCTGATTAGCGCTTGAGGCATGTAGAATCACGATGACTTGATGAAGGTTGATTAATGCTTGGGGCATGCAGAATCAACACTTTTTAGACACCTCTAGCTAATGCCTGGGGCATGTAGAATCAATATGTCTTTATTGCATTGAATTTGATTAGCGTTTGGGGTATACAGAATCAAATTACTAATGGTTATGCATCGGAGAGGCAAGTATAGGCTATCTTTCAAATTTGTCTATATTCTAAAAATCTCTTGCTTATATGGTTTCTTTGTGTTTCTATTTTTTCTTGAGGACACATGTACTTACTCTCTTATGAGAGCTTTTAGTACCTGCTGAAAAAGAATGGTGTTGGATGTTAGTACATTGTTGCTTTGATTACTTTGTTATTTATTGACATTTTGCGATCTCATTTTCTTATTTGTGCATGGCATGGTTAGGTTTTTCTCTTTTTTTTTTGGATCATGGAAAATAGATATAAACATCAAATATATACACAAAATGTATTGATACACATTTTTCATAAAAAGATATATACATCAAAATTTCAAAATATGTACTCCTTGAATACAACATAAATAATCATTAAAATGACCCTAATCCAAATGCTCAGTGATATGTGGGTCCTGGTGGTGGTCTAAGAGCTAGTGGCCTAGGTGGTCGGGCCAGTGCTATAGCCTGAGATGCTGGTGGTGGTTGATCTTTTGCTTGCTCGAATACAAGCCTGAAGCTTAGCAAAGCTATTGTTCAGGGATGTAAAATTTGTGCAATGATCTTTACCATTATCTGTAACCCTTGGCCTACCTCACGGACTGCCCTAGAATTGCTTTCTAGATATCTCATCAAATCTCTCCTTAAGTCCTCGAGGTATCTCCTCATTAGCCTCTACGATAACTAGTCTACCTTTAGGGACTGTAGTCTCGATATACATGTTCTGATCCTTGAGCTGGGTAATGAAGTCATCCACCACTTGTAAAGTCTCATCAAATCTCTGGCCTGCAACTTATATATCTATCCTGAGACTTATACATCCATCTGTAATGTCTAGACGGTCGCTAACAATATCTGAATTGCAGCTGGTGAGGTTTGAAGGGATTGTACTACCTTGAGAATAGTCCTTTGAGTCTCCTCTATAGTTGTCAATCTCCTAAAGACATCCTCTGAAAGAGCAGTTATTGGTGCCTTTATAGGAGATGGTGGGACTACTAGTAGAGGTGTAGTCGAGCTAGATGCCCCCATGTGTCCTCGAAGCATAAGATTTGAAGATGATAAAGCTCTAGGATGCCCATATGGAGAGAACTCATAGAAGGCAACCTCTGATGCTTCTTAGGGGATCTAAGGCATGCTAAAGTCTATGGTGAACTACTTAGGAGATTCATGTATGTCAAACTACATATCAAATATGTAATCAAAGTCCATATCTCCTGCCTGGGGTTCCTTTACCTATTATGGCTGACCATTCTGCTAAGGTGGCTGCTCTAGGGCCACTTGAGGCTCTGCTGGTGCCTTACCTGCCTCCTAGCCCTATCCCTTAACCTCATATGTTGCATCTAGGATTATAGGATTCAAACCAAGCTCCTTCTGCATCTCTGAAACTATGAGCAACCTATACTGGCCTTCTCGTCCATTTATGGGCACCACCATAGTCATGGTTATAGCTGCCTGTAGATCTATATGTATGTTTTCCTGAACTGGGTCC
The DNA here is from genome assembly GCA_037975025.1 of Excoecaria agallocha. Taxonomy (NCBI): domain Eukaryota; kingdom Viridiplantae; phylum Streptophyta; class Magnoliopsida; order Malpighiales; family Euphorbiaceae; genus Excoecaria; species Excoecaria agallocha. The sequence continues at coordinate 31,873 of JBBPFJ010000673.1, read as the reverse complement.
CCGAAGTGCTCCTCCTCTAATCCAAATGATGTGAGTAGTCTGGTGATAACTCCCTCTATGCACACCTAGGTCCCTAGTGTAGTATTCACCCTGTAAGTGTCAATATAATCTTATATGTAATGTCTATGAGGTGGCCCTCCTGCATCCTCCATAACTGGTGATGTCCACCAAGTTGACATTACCTAGGCTCCCAGTATGCCTAAGGTAAGAGGTCAATAAGGCTCTCTGCATATACTGGTAGATCTTGAGGGCTAACATAGTACTTTTCACCCTATTCGAGTCATATACAACACCTGGTGGGGTCACAACCCTCTATCTATCCCTATCCATCTATTTAAGAGGCATGATTGTGTGTGGTCCACTAGGAAGTGACATGGCCTTTATGAATCTATGCTTAGTAATGCTAAATGGTATCCCCATAGCTCTAAATCTTATTGCCCCTCTTTAGTATCTGACCATTGGTATCCTTTATACTTTATGGTGGCCATAACCTCTCATGTGACATTGGGGTAGGTGTAATATGCTGGGGAAGAAAAGTTTATCCATCATGCCCTAACTAGCAGCTTGTCTACCTCTTAAGCAATCCCAAATCCTATAGGAACAACCTAGACATGAATCTACTAGCTCTATACTGGACCTATCCAAAGGCTCGGTATCAAACAACCTATCTATCATATAATCCGGCACTGGCCGAAAAGGCTATGGTCGTGCCTTCCTGCGAGGCATCTTGTAGAGGATGAAAAGAAATAAAGGAAGTAGGAGAGAAATAATGCTTCCAAAAGTATGCCTCACTTCAAAGAGACCGTAGGCATGAAGGGCTTATTGTTTGGATGCCGGGTGAGAAAAAAAGGAGGAAAAATCGAAAAGAAAAGCTTGAAAACAAAAGAATGGAGTTTTGGTCGAAAACTGCAAAATATGGCCTTTATATGGCCTAAATTGAGTGAGGGATAGGTGGCCCATCCTTCACTGAGCGATATATGGGAAGGACATGATGTCCTATCCCTCAGGTTAAAATGACCAAAATGCCCTTGAAATTTGATTTTCTCCATTTTTTGACTGCTTTCATCGATTTTTCATCCTTTATCCATCAAAACTTAAATTAAAATCATATTTACATTATTTTTATGGGTTGTTATTATTTTTACATTATTTACAGGTTTTAATATATAGTTTTGGTCAAAAAATTTAAAACATCCCCTGAAATTTTAACATTGTTCGAGGCAGATGACTTCTCATTTTCCCGAACTTCCAAATTTGAATATTTAGGCCATCGAGTCATTTAAATTTCCTAAAAAACACAAATAAATGCAAATGTAATGATATGTACGTTCCATTCATAGAATATGCAAAATGTGACTTTTGACCTTCTAGAGGTGAGGGATGGGCAACCCGTGGCTTTCTCAATGGTGAAGGATGATTGTCCCTCATCACTTTTTATAAATAGTATCCCTTTCCTTGGATTTTATGCTTTTGACCTTTCACCATCCTGGAAGCTTCCTTCAGGTTTTCTTTTTTCTCTTCTCTTCTTTTCCTTTCATTTTATTTTTATTTGTCTTTTTTCTTTAGTCATTTACTAGTATTCATTTCTTTATGACTTAGACTACTTGAAAAATCTATTATCATGATGACTGGGCTTGCAAAACTACACTAGTTATTGGATGACATGAGGAATTAGGAGGATTATGTTAGAGAGTATGCCCTAAATCCATGTAGATAGGGATGTGTTTCATGTATATGAACTCATTTTATTAATGAAAAAAAGCAACATTCATTTATTAATGCTATGTTTAAATGCATGTGTTTGTTTATCTTAAATTAATGAATGAAGTCTTGGATATTATAAATACTGTAAAGGCAATCATGAAAGAGTTCATGACGTGAGATGTCTATTGCATGCAAATGTGATAATATCTCAATATCCCTAGTCATAATATTAACAAGATAAGACATTGTTAATACAGATAGACTAGCATATATTATGCTTCTTGAATAGTTCAAGTAGTAGTTCTCATAACTGTGATTATGGGAGATAATCAAAGCTAACATGTGAATGCTTGTTAGAAGAATAAGTTCATTGGAGACCTGTAAAGAGAATCCTCACATAGATATTGAATCTATATCAGTGAGGAATCTCTTCATAGTAGTGGTGCAAATATCCTTAGACTTGAGATCACCAAAGTTATCTTAAGTAATAAGTGATATACTTTAACTCCATAACTGCTTACCTCCATCCAAGGGTGAACATAGTTAAGAGGTTGGGTTATCATGACCTACTTAAAGATAGTTGAGTAATCAATAAATGATTCACCATCCCAGATTTATTAAGGGAAGTTATCTCACATAATTCTATAATTGCCTTGTTCGGAGAATCTCTAGCAGAGTAATATGCCAAGGTGGATAGGGATCCATAAAGGGCATTTTAGGAACAATGGTTAAATTTATAGAACATACATATTTAGGTTCATATGAGTTTGATTAATTTCACATTAACTGTTTTTATAGAAGGGTATAGTTAGAACCACTTGACTCTCCTGACATTTAGGTGGTCATGATGCTTAGCTAAAGGCCGCTCATGACTTGTATAATAGTGTATCATAAATATCATTAGGGCATTGATAAAATGATTTAAAGAAGCTTAAATCATATGAGTTTTGAATGGAACTCTTAATTACATATTATACTACTAATATGGACAGGAACCAAATAGGTCACACACATATAGAGTAAGGGATAAAATGATAAAATGAAAACAATAATAATATTTGATATTATTTTGGAAGAGGAAAAATAAATAAGAAAAATAATTAATTAATGATTTTAATCAATTATGCATAAGTAGAAAAGTTTGTAGAGCTTTTTGGAAATATTTTGCAAAATGGACCTAATTGAAATATTATATTTTATAATTAAATATTATTGGACTATAAATGTTATAGGGTTGATATAATATTAATAGGTCCATTGGAGAAATAATTAAAGGCTTAAAAAGTTGGTTTTTGTGTAGAAGCCCTATGGAGGAAGGCTTCCATGTAGGACCTCATATAGAAGGCCTTAGAGGCCTAATTTTTGGACTAATATAAATTAAATATATTTCATACGTGTTATGGAGCCTACATATTTAATTTGGTTGAATTTAGAATTGATTTGGATAATTAAATCAAAGTGTATGCATAAAGGCCTAGTTTGTAGGTTATGTGCAAGGACCTTTATGAAAGGGTTTAGATTAGATTTTAATTAGGTCCAAGTAAAGGGTTTTGTTAACTCTTTTTTATTCTACCCTAGCCGCTACTTTCCCTCACCAGCATCAAGGGATTTTTGGCCTCTTGAGTTCCCATAGCATTTTGGTTCATTTGATCCCTCTATAGTGTGGATTACAATTGGAGGTGTTCAAGTTTTGACACTGTAGTTTACGAAAACCTGATGAGAATGAAAATCAACTTTTTAACAACAATCAAAGGTGATTTTCTTTGTTCTCATCAATATTTATATTGTATATTCATGGAAATATCAGATATATTGATTAAAAATTTTAATTTTCGCTTATACATGTGATGTATATAACCGATCTATTCCCAATAGATTATCGATTAACCCCTCTATTCTAGCTTGAGGTTTTTAAGAAGAGTGTCTCTAGATAGGAACTTATTGCTTGCTGTTGCTCAATTCTAGGACTAGAGGTTCCATGTGTTCAAGTTTACTGATCAGGAGCTTTGCCCCCTACCTGAAAAATTTGCTATTATGGTCGGTGCTAGATTCAGATCTAATGCTTAACCTTGTCTACCATCCACTATTTCCAGGTATCCTAGAGAAGTGGTACATGCTCTCAGTATCTTGCCTTCTGAGGCTTGGGGTTTAGTACCCTTTAGGAGGACATTTCTATTGAAGCAGTTAATCGATGTTCTCAAAGATTTTAATGATGTACCCACTTTTCAGACTGGCATGGTATTTCTTTGTTGTCTCATCCGATGTTTGCTAGTACATAGTGAGGATCCCATAACTAGGGATTGCATACTATTTAGCATAATCAACGGTAAATACCGGGGGTATAATCTCCTTCTCGTGATTATAGCAAAGACTATGTTAGGCTTGGATGCAGTTCATCGTGACACTGACTCTCTCTTTACCGGTAAACCATTGCTTCTCCAAATTCATCCTTAATTTTTAAGGTAGTACGCCTTTTATGGGTGTTTGTATTAGCTTTTCTTATCGAAATATGCATCCTTTTGGATTTTTATGTATCTTTTTGCCTTAGTTTTTCCTGAGACGAACCCAACTCATCCAAGCAGCTCTTTCTTTTCTTTTCTTTTTTTCAGGTGTAGCTTCATGAGAAGTTACAGTTGCTTTCAGAGCCTCCTTCTTGAGTTAGAGCTACAGATCCTTACCCTATCGCCATGTCACCCTCCATTGCCTACTTTGAGGTTTTTAGGAAATTTAGGAAGTATTTGATTGGCTGGGTCATTTGATAGATATTGGTATCATGTTCAAATATGCCTAGTTACCGATCTCTTTTATAGACATGGATGGGAATTTTGGATGCATCCCTTTGTGTGGACTTTATCATGCTACCTTTTACATAATTGCTCATTGTGCTCACCAGTTTAAGGTAGAAAGGATATTTTCAGGCGACCTTTGAGCTTTTAAGGTGGTACCCTTAGCTATTCCTTTGTGTCAGAGTATCATCAGAGGGTGTGGGCTAGACTTCCTGTGAGGACTACCATCCCTGCTACTGGCGCTAGTGACTTTGCCTTCTTAGATGTTTATAAGCAACGGGTTACCAGTCCGACTGTTGATAACAAACTGTGGGCTATCAGGGATCCTGATGACAGAGAAGTGATACAGATAGATTAGATCAGACACTATTATAGATTATACTTTTATTTCTGATAGACTTTTTAATTTTGAACATGTAAAGGAATATATTATTTTAGTTACATGAATAACTATATGTATGAAATTTTTTTTATTTCGGTGCACATGACCATTATTTTATGCTAACCTAACGACACATTATTCAATCTCAAAAATGAAGTTTTACATACATCATAAATCATGTTATCAATCAACCTTCTCAGGTTTTCTTGATTGACTATTTTCTCTCAGCCTCTAATTTTTGGCCAAGGTACCTTTTTTTGATTTTCACCTTAATGAGGAGCCCAATTTTAGCAAGGCTGCTATTTTTCAGATTTTTGACTTGTAGGGCATTTATTCTCTTATTTTTCTCTTTTTAGTCTATAGCCATAGAACCTCTTCAATCTATCGACATTCACAGGTTCTCTGAATTCATTACCATCGCTATCTGATAAAATGGATGCACCTTTAGACAACAACTTTTTAAGCACAAAGGGGGCTTTCCGTGTGGGCTTAAATTTATCTAAGAATTTTGGAATACATGACCTCATTGATTTGAACACTAGGTCCCCCTCCTTCAGTGGATGTTTCCTGACATTTTTTCTCGAACGAGCGAGCGAGCCATTTATGATAGACCTGGTTGCGATAGTATACCCTCATTCCATCCCTATCTATTAGGTTAAGCTATGTCAGCCTTTTTTTACCCATTCTGCCTTTGGTATCTCAGCCTCCAAGACAATCCTCAATGATTGATGCTCAATTTTTACAAGCAACATTGCTTTTATTCCATACACCAAAGAGAATGACATAGTTCTTGTGGATGTTCTGGCTATAGTCCTATAACCCCATAATGCAAAAGGTAGTTTGTCAGCCCAATCCTTGTAAGTTTGAACTATTTTTGATATAATTCTCTTCACATTCTTATTAGTTTCTTCGACTGCTCTGTTTGCTTATGGCCTGTACAGAGAAGACCTATGATGTTGAACCCCATACTTGGTGAGCATTTGTCTAGTTTCCCTTGAGAATTGTAGCCCGTTATTTGATACTATGTGATAAGGAAACTCGTATCTGCATATCAGATTTCTTTCAATGAACTTAGCCATATCCCACTTATCTACTTTCTTAAAAGACTCGGCTTCTACCTATTAGTTAAGTAATATATGGCTTCAATGATGAATTTGTGTCCATTCAAAGCTGGTGGATGAATCATTCCCATGATAACTATACCCTATGTAGTAAAAGGCCAGGGTTATGTAAGATTGCATAATTCTAAAATAGGCAAATATCTTAAGTTTACGTATTGTTGGCACAACTAGCACTTTTTGACATACTTGGAACAATCATCATCCAATGTAAGCCAAAAGAAATCTTGCCTCGTAATCTTTTTTGCCAAGGTTAAACCATTCATATGAGCTCCGTACACTCCCATATGTACTTCTTCCATCACCTTTTTTGCTACTTTTTTATCCACACACCTTAATTGAATTCTATTAGGCTATCTCTTATAAAACACCCCTCCTACTATAATGAACTAAGCTGATATCTTATGAATCAATCTCTAATCTTTTTTGGTAGCCTCCTCAAGGAACATTGACTTTTCTAGATAATTTTGAATATCATAATACCAAAGTTTTCCATCATTTACCTTGATGTCCATGACTTCTTTCTTTTCAAAGCACGACTTGTTAGAACTCGAAATTAATACAAGCTTCATGACTATTCCCATTGGATGATCCCAAATGGATACCAAGGTAGCTAAAGCATTCACTAACTTGTTTTCCTCCCTAAGCACATAGCCAAAAGTGCAAACTTCAAACTGACTACTCAAGACCTTCAGATGTTTGAGGTGGGACAATAAACGCTCTTCTTTCACTGACCATTCTCCTCTTACTTGGTAAACAACTAAAGATAAGTCTCCAAATATCTCTACAAACTTTTCTCCTATAGCCAGTAAGGCTTCCAACCCGAAAATGCACACTTCATATTCTACTTCATTATTTATAACCTTGTACCTTAACTTCTTAGCTAAGGGTAACTTTTCTCCTTTTAGGGTGATCAAGATTACTCCAACTCCATACATATGCCATCCTTGCACTATTATGGCTGCAACATTTTCATCAAAAAATTCATAAGTCACTTCCTCCCCTTCTAAAGGCTGACTGGCTAAGAACTCTGTTATTGCTCTCTCTTTAATGGTTTTCCTGGTGACATACTTTATATCAAACTTTTTTAAAAGGATCAACCACCTTTCCATCTTTCCTAACAATGAGGGATCCTCTTGTAAGTATCTGAGGGGGTTTTACTTAGCCACAGCTTGTACTATGTAAGAGTGGAAGTAATGTCTCAATTTCTTTGATGCCTAGATGACTACCAAACAAATCTTTTCAACTTTTATATACTTTGCCTCTTATGGGAGAAACTTCTTACTGAGGTAGTATACTGCATACTCAATCCTAAAATTATCCTCTTGTACCATCATAGCTCCTATTAAAATGTCCTCTATTGCAAAGTACAAAATTAAAGGTTTACCTACTTGAGGTAGTCTTAACACTGGTAGATGTAACAGATATTCCTTAATAGCATTAAACACCTTCTGACAGTCTTCATTCCAAACCACAAGTTAATCTTTCCTGAGCAGTTTGAATATTGGTTCGTAAATCAATGTCAATTTGGCTTTGACCCTGGTGATGTACTGAATCCTACCCAATAACCCTCTGACTTCTTTCTCTTTCTATGGTACCAGAATCTCTCTAATAGCTCTCACCTTATTAGGATCTCCTTATATACCCCTCTGACTTACTATATGGCCCAAACGTTTATCAAAGATAACCTTGAAAATACACTTTTTGGGATTGAGATGAAGATTGTACTTGCTGATCCTCTAAAAGAACTTCTCTATTACTTTAAAGTGATCCTTCCTGGTGATCGACTTGATCATCATGTCATCTACATACACCTCTACTCCTTTATGAATCAAGTCATCTAGTATCTTCATGGCCATCCTTTGGTAAGTAGCACCCACATTCTTAAGACCAAAAGGCATGACTCAATAGGCATATATCCTCCAGTCAGTTATGAATGCCATCTTGGTCCTATCCACCATTTTGTTCAGAATCTGGCTATACCCGACATACCCATCCACGAAACTATACATGATGCAGGTAGTTGTATTATCAACTAGAAAATCTATATAAGGTAAAGGAAAATCATTTTTAGGGTAAACCTTATTTAGATCTCTATAATCTACACAAACCCTGACTTTTCCATCCTTTTTCACTATAAGAACCACATTTGCTAATCACGTGGGGTATTGGACTTTCATTAAGAACTTAGCCTCTATCTACTTCCTGACTTCTTCTTTAACTTTCTCAGCCTATTCTAGCCTAAGCCTTCTAAGTTTCTACTTAACCGGCTTGAATTCTGGGTATGTTGGAATGGCATGTTTAGTAACTTCTCGATCTATCCTTAGCATGTCATCATAGCTCCAGGCAAAGACTTTTTTCATATTTTCTTAAAATTCTCTCAAATTTTTCTCTCTTTAGGAGTTATATTTGATGTTAGTAAAATTTCTTTAGGATTTTCTTTTATTCTGAGATTGAATGAACATGTGTTTGTTGAGTTAATGGCAAATATAAATGTTTTATGATCATGATCATGCATATCAAAATCAGAAGAAATATCACACAAGTAATCAAAATTATTCATCTCATTAATGTAATCAAAAGAGAAAATATTGTTCTCAAAAAAATTAAAAACATAAACAACATCAATAAAAGTATCTTTTTCAAGCTTTTCGGCATTAGACGTTTCTCCCATTTGTGGGTAATCTTTGCTTGGTTCTTTAGCTTCTATTTTCTCTTTGTCTTTCAAATGGAGAGCAAGTAGCTTCTCTATCAGGACTTCTTCTGGTGATTCTTTATCCCAGGCTGAGTGGTGCAACAAGATCTTTTCACCCCAAAAACTTTTGATGGACTTGATAATTCCTTTCTCCTAGTAAAAAAAATCATTAAATAGTTTAAACCCCAGTACTAGATCACCTTTTACCATCTGCAACTCATTCTCCCTACAGTATAAGCAAGAACCCAAAGCTGGCATAAAACTTTTAAAAATATAAGGAATTCCCTTTGCTATCTCTTTCTTCTTATTTTTCTGATCAGGACCAGTGAAACCTAATCTCTTCCTGTCCTTCTGACCCTTGGTAGTAATGGCAATTAAAGGCCCTTGAGAATTCTTACTCAGACCAATGTCTGGTAAAAAGTTCATCTTTTTCATCATATTAGCCATCTAAGGGCTACCAAAAAAGCTATTCTTACCTCATTCATCATTAATAACGACTATGTGAAACCCACTAAATGGTTGCTTTGTTATCTCGAGTATGAATACCTGATTCTCCCTTGCAGCCTTGATAGTGACCACCTAACCTTCATAGGAAATCTTAATCATCCGATGCAATATGGATGGCACTCCTCTTAGCTTATGAAACCAGGTTTTTCCTAATAGCACAGAGAAATTGGCTGGAATATGCAGCACTATAAAATCAGCTTCAGTCTTAATAGGGTTTATTTTCACTACCACCTTAAAATTCCCAGTAGCTTGCCTCTTAGAATTTTCATAGGCAGAAATAGTAAGATCAAACTTGCTCATCATGTGCTCATTCAATCCAAAAGTCAAAATTGCCACCAAAGGACATACGTTTTTGGAAGATCCATCATCACCATGACACAAAGTTATATGCTTTCCATTAACCTAAGCCTTGATGTAGAGAGGTTGGTTATGATTCCTTCCTTTAACAAGCAAGTCAGCATCAGAGTATACCACATTCTCCCCGATTTCTCCTCTAACCAAGTCTAGTGGTTTAGTAGGTGAGATAATGGTAGCAACGGTAGCTTCATTCAAAGCTTCCACTAACTTTTATCCATGTGATAGAGACTACCTTAACAAATCCCAAATACCTATCTAAGCTCGTGTCTTTTTTAGCTGCTTAATAATCTGATCATCCTTAATTTCTTTCTTTATTGGCATTGCAACAGAAATCGGTTACCTTTCAATTTTAAGAGCCACTCGTCCACTCCTTTTAACTGCTTTTACCTTTTTTTTCCTTTTTCCCTATGTCCTCTTCCTCACATTCACTAGCAGAACTCCAGATGTCAACGGGTACCATAGTCCCCTTATCCTCACTCTCGATGGGAGTATCCCACCAATCAATTATGAAAACTGGCTGATTTTCATTAATTGGCTCTATCACTTTTCAAATGAATCGAGTAATGACCAGGTACTCATTCCCATATTAATCTTGCATCACATATCATTCAACCGAGCTTGACCCAATCATGTACATTGGTGGGGCATGACATTATAACCTCCTTTCTTCTTTTTATCCATCTTATTTGGATCTAAAATCTGCTTGTTGTCTATCAAATCTTGGATTTTATTCCTCAACATGTGACAATAATCAGTCAAGTGCCTTATATGTTAATGGTATCTATAAAACTGGTCTTCCTTATGATAGGGCATCCCTTGACTCTTTATGGATTTTAGTAGCAGAGGATGGAGCTTCCCTTCTTTAATCAACCTATTCAAAACCCATGACGATGACTTACCCAAGTCAAAATAATACCTTTGGCCAACCTTTGTAGCAGATACTTCTATAGTCTTCCCAGTTCTGTGCTGCCAATTACTATTCCTGACATTCCTATTGCTACCAAAATTTCTTCTTATATTTTTGCTATTCACCTTTCTGACTAGATATTCTCCTTCGACTTCAATGTCTATATCCTTCAAAGATTCCCAATCCTTCAGACCCTTTATCTTCAATCCATCTCTAAGGTATAGGCTTGCATTATGAATGAACAACCTGATCTGGTCGGCTGTGTCAGGTTTGCTCTTCATCTCTGTTACCCTATTCCTCCATCTGGTAAGGTATTCATGGAATGATTCATTATGCTTCTACTAGAGTAACTCAAGGTTTTTCAAGGCGACTTCTATCCTTATACTACAATCATACTGCTTAAGGAACTCTTCAGTCAAAAGATCCTAAGCCTCTTTAGTTTGCTTATCTTATTTGTGATACCAATCTATAGCCGGCCTGATCAGACTCAAGATAAATTACTCAACCTTTTACTTTTTGGATAGATTAGTCCCCTTCATAATTAATGTATATTGCTTGATGTGAGTTGAAGGGTCTGAAGTGCCATTAAACCTCGATAGCTTAAGCATTTTGAACCTCTGAGGCAGTGGCTCATCCCTATCCAAATCTTTATTTTTACGATTCATCCCCTGACCAGCGAATAATAGCCTAGACATGGCTTTAATCTTTTCTTCCATCTTTTTAAAGGTTGGATCCTAAGCACTAGGTCTCTAGCTCTTATATTCACAGCTAAAGGGGCATATTCTTCATCCTTCTCTATAAAGTCATCTTCAAGGTCATGCCTCATTTCCCTCTTAGGTGGGTCTTAAAGCATAGTAACATTAGCCATTACAGTATTTCTAACATAAGTTGGCTCCACTATCTCACAAATGGGTGCCACAAGCTACATCCTGGTATTGGGTGTTATAGAAGCCACCATCCTGCCAATCATGGCCATCATTCTTTCCTTAAAGTCCTATAAATGCCTATCTAGTCTTTAATATAAGTCATGCCTCACTACTAAAGTCCCTGCTGGAGTGACATTTACTCTTTTCCTTTCTCTTAGGAATAAAAATATGATAGTGGTATCATCAACTGCTCTCCCTATCTCATTCCCTCTTCCAGTTTCATTCAACCCCTTATTTTCTATTTCTAAGTTGGCTTCCTGACTATCCTTTGACAATTGACTTGAATCCCACTCGAAATTGACCTCTGAGCCTAACTCTGAACCTAAATCTGATCTCGATAGTCTGGTTATGAATCTTCAAACCAAGCATCCATCTAACCTTCTAGACCACCAAATGAGTCAACGATGGCTGAAAAGGTTAAGCATTAAGAATGATGCATGATTAATGATACATGAACATGAGATATGCATAATGCATGAATGCAATGCATGGTTTCATTAGGCTTTAATAACAATTATACAAAGGCATAGACAAAGCCTTCCAACCTTATCACTCCCACACAAGAGGTCGTACGATCTCTTTCGTAGGCGGGCTTAGCCCATGGGTCAATAGGGTACCCAATGGACACGTATGGTGCATGATGGGAAATCGGCAACATAACCTCTCTAATTGAAAGTGCAGGCATATGGATTTTGACCATTATATATTTTGACTAACTCACATAGATTGGATTGGGCCTGTTGGTGGCATGGCAACCTTTGATTGTTACCCTCCTAATTTGTTTGAGTTTGGCCAATACACAAGAGTCCATATAGCAAGCAAAAGTTGTTATGGTTAAATAACCTAGGAAAGTTGCTATTGTTATTAAATGGTCTTAAGTCAAGGGTGATGAAAATTTAGGGCTACCTAAGTATGGTCCCTGCCAATAGGTCTAGCTCATCACAAGTATAACGATCGATGTGTCACCATTTTATATACCATTCAGTGTTAGACTTGGGCAAGTGGGTCTCCTTAACACCTTCCTACATTGAGTGAACATAAGGTGTGCTTCAGGATATCATCGAGGTTAAAAGGGATGACTAACTTAATTTTAAGGCTTTATAATGAATGCAATTTTAGAAAGGAGATAGGTTTAATAACAAAACCTAATTATAAATGACTTAACCAAAATGCTTTTCGGAGCAAGGTCTTTTTAATCCCTAATAGAGTTGCCACTATGATGCATATCGGAACCACGACTCATTTTTGGATTCATTTTTGAAGGCTCATTTTTAGGGCTCAAGATCGAATGAGGTTCACTTTTATCAAAAACTGGTCACTTCGTAATAAAAAGGATTAAGTTCAGTTTATTATTGATGGTCAACCCATGAAAGGCATTTACTAGTGGGCTCAAAAAGGCAGGTATCATAGAGTCACCACCCGATAGAACATTGAAAAGTTTATCTCAACCTTTTGATTTCCAAATAGAGACTGGTGTTTGGGATATCCCTTTTATTAGGTGTTTTGGTTAAGTGTTGATTTATAATTAAGTTTTAAGATTAATCCTCTCTCCTCTTCCACGTAATGCATAGAATTTAAGTAAACATTTCACTCAAATAGATAAGGTAGTAAACAAATACTTGAAAGTAAATCCTACTTAAAAAATTATTACATGAGCAAATCATCCAACGAAAAAGAATAATATACAACAAAAAAATTATACATAAAATGGCCTATTTATTGGTTTGGGAACATTGGTTCCCTCATGTATATTTACAAAACACTTTTATTGTGAACTTTGGGGTAAGAAATCGAACATTGGTCTATGTTTTATAGAAAAACTTAACTTATTATATAGAAAACATTTCTAGCATATTTTATTTGATCGTGCATAAAAAACTCTTTTTTACTAGCTATTACAAACCCAAAAAATAATATGTTCGAAATAAATAATAAATAATCATAAAATAAAGGCCAAATAAATAAATAAAGCCATAATAAATGAATGAAATGCATGATTGACATCACCTAGGATAAAACCAGTAAGGAACACAGTTTCCATGCAAAAAGGGGTCACAAATCCTTCGATACAAATACACCAATCTACTAGCGAAAAATCATCACTAAAATAAAGAAAATTAGTATACAAGAAATAAAAGAGTAATCATAAAAAGTTTACACATGTAAAATAGTTTTCGACACACAAAAATGTTGTGCATATGTAAAAAAATGGCAAGTATGTATAAGTATTATATTAAATAAATATATGATGCAAAAGACCCAAAATATGTGAAAAATACCAAAAAATAGGCCTAAGGACAGCCAAAACACATGAGGGATGGCCAAAAAAAGGACAAAGGATTGATAGGGAGAAGGCAATGGAGGGTCCCATCCCTTGGGTAAGGGACAACAATCCCTCACACCTTCTTCCCATCTTTCACAACTAGACAGAACCAGATAATGCAAAAAATTATAAAAAATTACAGAAATCTATGCAGTGGATTTCTAACCCTAAGAATGCAATATTTATACATTAAAATATGTTAAACCAGGATTCATGTACTAATTACATCAAAATCATACAAATATAGAATTTACAACATGGAAAATAAGCTTTACACATTCATTAATAGAGGAATCCAAAATTTAGATCATGTTTTTCCACGAGTTAAGTGATCTAGAACAAAATCCTACTCCATAAGCATGCATTCTATTCAAATAAAGCAATTAACACATATAAACATGCCTTAAAGAATTGAATAGTCACACCTAAGTATAATCTAGAGAGAGAAAGTAATAGAGGAGCCTAGAATATTATCCTCAGGATATTATGACTCAGTGACGGTAGTAGTCCAGATCTTTTGCTCCAATTAGCATTTCTCGATCTTAAAACTTTTATGAAAATCATTTTAGTGTGTATAAAAGGTTTGCTAGAGTATAACTTTTAAAGAGAGAAAGAAAAATTTCTTCTCTTATTAGGTGGCTCTCTTAAAAAAATGATTTCACCTTTCTTCCTAAACCCTAGATTTCCAAAATCATAACTGTTATTTTTGAAAATAAGAAACATGTAAAAACTTGTTTGCGAGTAAGGGACATTGAGGGATGGCCATCCCTCATCATTAGACACGAATTTCCTAAAAAACCCTTTAGATGGACTGTCCAGGAGAGAGGGACCCATAGATGGCCGCCCTTCAAGTGATAGATGGTTGTCTATCACAATTAAAGGCACAAATTAAGGTTTTTATGCATAATTTTCTTGAAATATTTAGAAATATTTGAAAACACCTAGAAAAATCATGCAAATCTTGAGAAAGTGTGAAAAATTCATAATCGGAGCTTCTAGATCCAAATCCATTGTCAGCGATACCTTATATCTTCATCATCGAGTAATCATGATCTAGGTTATCTTAAGTCACGGTGCCTATAATATGCTTTTCCTATGATGCTAAAGTAATATAATTCTCTTGAATGGAAGTATTTAGCTATCAATTTAAGACGTATTTTGGTATTAATTTATCACATGTTACCTTGTAATCAAGTGACATTATGTTTTGATATCCTCCCCATAGTGCATTACTTATTTTCATCACTACACTTCCACTTTGAGGTAGCTTGCAAATATGCATTAGACATGATCCAAACACTTGACTTACACCTACTTTTTTACATTAGTGTCAAGCCTAAACTTTTAATGTTATTCACTCACTTATGTTATTTTTCCTTGTGTAGTGGCTCCTAAGAAAGCTAGACATGATAAAGCTTCAAGTTCTTCCAGTTTACACATTCCAGCATATATGGATAAGGCGAAATACTCTCTATATCAATACTTTAGTGAATACACTTATGTCAAGCCAGTATACTTAAGTAAACTGTAGCTGGATATAGCTATTGGACACTTGTAGAGTGAAATCTCACCATTAATCAAGAACATAGGTTGGGAGGATTTCATTGAGAATAAGCCAAAAGTTTACCCATCTTTCTTGAGTGCTACTTTAAGGGTATCTCTCTTGAGTGCTACTTTAAGGGTGATTAAGATCTTGGCACTGTAGGCTTTAATTTAGGGATGAAGGCTTACACAATGAATTTTCTTCAGTTTACAAAATATTTAGGCTTTCCAGTGGTTGCAATCGGGGAAATACCTAATGCTACTTCACAAGAGAATTAGGAAATAGTGAGAGATCTTATCAATCCAATGCTATGGAAGGATGAGCGAATTAAAGCTCATTCATTACGAGATCATACATTACGGGTTCTTTATCAATACCTATCTAAGAACATTTTTAATTATCTTGGTGGCCTTAGTACGAGTAATTCAATAGAAATTATGTTATTAAGATGCATGGTTAAGGGAATCCCTATCAATGGTGTAGTATCTATAGTGCAAAAGATTAAGGAATTGCAAAATAAACCTTCTAATATTAATGAAATTTCTATTGGATGGATTGCCACTATCTTAGCAAAATTTGTGAACCATATAGACTTAGGGAAGCCTTTTAAAAGTGATCTTAAGTATATAGATTTTGTAATGCTTAAATGCATGAAGATATTAGAGCCTAAACCTCATCGCCATTAGATAACTAGGGTTGAATACTTGAGATTGAATGAAATTCAGGATGATAAGCATCAAGATAAGGTCAATGAGGAAGAGGATAAGCATCGAGCAGCCAAACACCAAGAAGCTATACACCATGAGACACACCCAACTGCTAAAGCATATTTATCTCAAATATTTGCATACATGGATGATGTCAATGTTAGATTGGACATACAACAAAGATGAATGGATACTATGAAAGATAGCATTGATGAGCTGAAGAAAAAATTTGAGCAGTTTGTACATAGTTTTTGGGCAAGGAATCCACCACCAGATCTACCACTGTAGTGAGCTAATTTGCTGAGGACAATAATTTTTTTAAGGGTAAAGCTTAAGCTAAGCTCAATTTTATTGAGCAAATTCAAGAAGTAAACAAGTTCATACTCCCCCTTTTATTCATGAAATCTTTTATGTTTGTTTTTACTTTTTGTTCTTGTTTTTGTTAGTAATTTGGCTTTTATTTTTATGTTCTTTATTTTAGATGTAATTTTAATGACTTTGTAAATTAGTTTGTAGTAATAATAGTTCTTTTAGTTTTAATGTTTTGGTTATGCTAGAAATATAGTTCAAAAACATCACTTAACTTATACTAAACTTAGTTTGCCCCAATTTATTCTCAAAATGTGAACTTATTGAACTTGAACTTAGAATGTGCATGAGTCAAAATTCTTTATTTAGCAGTAAGACAAGCATATTGTTTAATGAATTTTTAGCAAGTTTAGTATTCAACTTAACTTATATTTGTTAGTTTCTACTTTATAAAGATAAATTTTGAATTAAAAGAAAATCCAATGTATTGAAATAGTTGAGTAAGGAATTTTAGAACACTGGAACATTCATCATCACCCTTTAAAGCATAGAAACAACTTGAATAACTTAGAAAATGATCTAGGCATAATTTTTCTTGCTGATCTATAAAAAGACTATTTTCCTACCTTTTAATATGATTGACCTTTGTTAAGCCATTTTGAGCCTAATGGATTTTAATTTTTCTTGTTACATCCATTTAATGACCATATAGCCTAAATAGCTTTTATCTCCCCTTTTAAGAGTTGCCACTCTAAGTTGGATGGATTAATAAGAATTTGGTAGTATAAAGGGTGTAGTAAGATAATGAAGGATTGGTAGCAAGGGCTTAGAATGAAGTCAAGTAACAATATTGATTCACCTTGTAATTCACCCTTGTAATCTGATATTGCCTTTAATAAAGCTAGTATATATATATAAAAAGAAAAAAAAAGAAAAAGGAAAAGAAAAAGAAAGAAAATATTGAAATAAAGCTAACATATATGGCAAAAATCTTAAGTGTGGGATATTTATAAAGGAAAGAAAATTTTGGCTTTTGTTAAGTGGTTGAATTAAGTAATTTAAAAGGGATTTCAGTGTTATTTTATCTTAGAAGTGCTTAATGTTTATGAGATTGGGAAAATAAGTATGGAAAAGGATTGTGCTTAGTAGCGTAAATTTTAAAGGATTTGGTCTATTCAAGTTTAGAGTGGCTATTCTTCTTGATTATCTATTATCCATTCTTTGATAACCAGCACCCTAATCCCATTACAACTTTTAAAGACCTAAGTAATTCTAAGTTTTATTTTTGAGTTATTTAGCAAAGATGACCTTCAGGTTTCGATGCTAAAGGAGAGGTTTATGGTATTTCTAGAGTTTCAAGTGTGAAACCATTTGTACACTTTGGTGTATATTCATTCTAAGCTTGATTATGAATTTGTATTAGTGGTTTGATTTTTGGAATTGCTTAAAATATTTTGGTCTTGCACACACACACAAAAGGTAATTATCTTATATTATCTTGTTTGAATTTATTCTAGTTAGATTTTTATTGAGTGTTCTTGTTAATTGATAAGTATAGTTTTGATATGCATGACTCTTGGTTGAAGTTTGATTATTTTGATGAGTTGGCTTGTTCAAATAAGCTCGGGGGCATACAAAGACTAAGTGTGGGATATTTGGTAGTTGTGAATTATACTATATTTTTAGTGTATTTTTATATATTTAAATTAGTTAATTTAGTATTAATTTGGTTGATTTTATGTTTAATTAGTTAATTTGGTGGTTTTTATGTTTAATTGCAAGTTTTGGTATTTTTCATGGCTTAATTGAAGAAAAATAGTAAATTGAAGAAATAAGAGGTTAAAGGCAAAAGTGTACATCTAGGAAAGAATGAAAGAATGTGTCATGAGGGAGAGCAAGCAAGTACTTGGGAGAGTGTGAAAAGACACTTAGCCGAGTTGGTCTTCACTCTCTTGAGTGTTTTAAAGCACTCGCCTAAAGTAGGAAATCACTCACCCCAGTAGAAAATCACTCAATCGAGTGATTAAGGCACTCTCCTGAGCATTCCATCACTCAAACGAGTGAATAAAGCCACTCTCCTGAGTGTGTGATACAAATTAACGATAAAAGACTTCCTATTTAGCTGGAACTCTTTTACAACTTGATTTAAGAAGTCACAAGGCAGAAAAATTTCTCCTTTGAAGGCTATAAAAGGATGCTCAAGACACCAAAATTAAGGGAGCTAATTAATTACGAATTTTAGCTTAGGTTTTATTTTGTTTTATTTTAGCTTTCAAGAAATAAAAGCTTAGAGTTTGAAGCTATACTTTGGTTTTCTACATAGAATTATCAAGGGAGTTTCTTTACTCTATGTGTTTGCATCTTTTTAATTATTTTCTTTAATTTTAAAATGAAGTGTGAGTAGTTCTCTTTACTTTTGCTAAAGGTTACTTAAATCCTTAAACTTTTATTTTAATAATTTAGTTTGTTCTTAATTCAATGCAAATTTGATTATTTCTTAGTTTTGAGCAAATTCTTATCTTTGATTATTGTTGAATTGATTATTAACTTACTTTATAAATGGTTGATGATTGGCTTTATTTATGACTATTGGTATTAGGGATGAGCATGGACTGGTCCATGAGCAAAAAAATTATCCAGTCCATTAATATAGATTTTTCAACATTATTAACCATTAACCAATCCCTTATATTCAGTTAACCAGTCTATCGGTTTCGATTTTTCGGTTTGATTAACCAATATTTTTTGATTAACAATTAAAATTTATAATATAAAATTATATAAAAAATTAGATAAAATTTAATTCAATTTTCAATGTGTAAAGTAATTTAATATAAAAATTATGAAATAAATATAATTTACTAGCCAAAATTTATGTTTTATAAATTAATAGCTAATATTATAACATAGGTTTGATATTTATTGAAAATTACTATGCTTGATTCTAAGTCAAATAAAATTTTGGACAATAATGTAATTAAATGCTATTAAGTAAAATATGAACACCAATATATGATAAAAAAAACATATATAAAAGTTAACTGTATACTATATATAAATATTGCTCTATAATTAAAGATAATGATATAATATAAATTTAGTTTAAAGTATTATATAAATTTTATAGGAAAATATAAAAAATTAAGGTATAAAAATAAAAATATAATTAAATATATTTTAAAGTATTATTTTATGTAAATTTTACAGAGAAATAGAGAAAATTTGAAGATATAAAAATAATATATATATATATATATATGAACTGGTTAACCGTGGACTAATGGTTAACTGGTACTTAAAAACCTAAACCGTAATCATTAACCAAAAATATAAAAATTAAAAACTATAATCGAGTCCATCAGATCGGTTAACTGCAAAAATCGGTTCGGTTTCGAACCAATTTTGTAGTTAACCATATTTTTAATTTTTTTCGCTCATCCCTAATTGGTATGCATGTTCTTGTATTAGTTCATTGGTATTAATGCATGATTATTTTTTGAGATAGATGTAATTGTGTATTGGTAAGAATGGATTAATACTAAGAAAGGTTGAACTAAGAATAGATTGAAGTTAAGTTTGCTTGAAAAAAAAGTTTAATAGATGTCTAGTAGTTTAAAACTAGATTTTTATGCTAAGTATTCAATTATTCCTAATAAACCTAATAAAAAGGTTTAATGCTTGGAGTGGTAGTCTGAATAAGCTTTTTGGTTTTTTTCATAATCACTTGTGTTCTTTTGAAATTAAGTCATTGCAATATTAGTTAAGGTGGATAGTCCTTTAGCAGAAGTTATCTTTATTATTGATTTTTACCAACTTTCATTACTAGATTTGTTTAAATCTAGGTTTATTTGTTTAAGTTTCTATTTAATTCCATTAGTTTTATCACTTTAGTTATTTAAGTTTCTGTTTTTAGTTTAATTAATTCTTGATCATTATAAAACTTGGGATTTCTTTTACTTTTTACACACAGTTTTAATTCAAAAATCTGAAATGGTTTTGCACTTACACAATTTCCCGTGGGTTTGATATTCATGGTGTTAATCTTACTTCCCTATATTACTAGCTGATCTATTACACTTGCTAGACATCGATCAGTCACCATGGATCGAATCGCACAGTAGCAAAGATTCTACAGTCAGGTTTCTTTTAACCCTTTCTTTTTTGCTGATGTTAAGTATTTTTCTGTCTTCATATGATAGATGTCAACATGTCGGTAATATCTTGAAACGAGATGAGATTCCCATGAACAATGTCTTAGGAGTAGAATTTTTTAATGTTTGGGAAGTTAACTTTATGGGCCCTTTTTCGAACTCATTCAAATTTGAGTACATCCTAGTTGCTGTCAATTATATGAGTAAGTAGGTAGAGGTAGTAGCTACTAGGACGTGTGATGCTTGAGTAGTGCTTGAATTCCTTAGGAGGAATATTTTTACTAGGTTTGGGGCATTAAGGACTATTATTAGTGATGGAGGCAAACATTTTGTAAATCATCAATTCAAATCCTTGCTTACGAAATTTGGTGTTCAACATAAAATTACAATCTCATATCATCCCCAAGAAAATAGGCAAGTAGAGGTATCAAATAGGGAGTTAAAATCAATCTTGGAGAAAAAAGCCAGTAATGCTAGAAAAAGATTGGTTTCAAAAGTTCGATGAGACTCTTTATGCTTATAGAACTACATTTAAGACCCCTATAGCCATGTCTCCATTAAGGCTAGTGTGTGCCATTTACCAATTGAACTAGAACATAAAGCATTTCAACTACAAAGTTTCTTAATTTTGATCTAAGATGTGCAGGAGAAAAGAGATGTTTGCAACTCAATGAACTTAAGAAATTTCAACAATGGTCATATGACAATGCTGCATTAAATAAGGAAAAAACAAAGTGCTTACATGATAATAAGTTAACTCTGAAGGAATTTATTCTAGGGATGTTGGTTTTGCTCTACAACAATAGGTTACTATTGTTTCCAAGTAAGCTAAAGTCTCGATGGCTCAAACCATATCAAGTAGTTGAAAGTAATGAATTCGAAGTGGTAACTATCAAGAGTCCGAAGAATGGTTGGGAATATAAGGTTAATGGGAACTAATTAAGACCTTCTAATACTGCTCAAGTGGAGTTTGCTGAGGCAACCTTGGTTTTTCATAACAAGTAAGGCGGTTCTAAAAGTCTTGCTGAAGACTTTATAAATTCAGAACTAAATTCTCTAACTGTGTTTTATTTTGATTGTGTGTTTATTTAGTGTGTTTTTTATTTTTTATTTTGTATGATATTTCATTATTGTTGTGTTTTATTAGTCATGAATGTAAGGTGGAGTTGTACTTATTTATTGTTTGGAGTGGACACTAAGTGCCCAATATTAGGTATGCATTGTCTCACTTAAATTGTAATACTTTTATTGAAATAGTCTTTCAGATACAAAATTAAGCAGTAAGCCGAAATTTTTTTTTTCAAATTCTTAACCAAATTCATTGACCGTCAATACTTAATCATTATTCAAATTCACAACTAATTTGTTATTGACTTAAAACTGTCTAAAAATACTATTCATTTCACCAAATATCCGGCAACATAACGACTATATACTTACTAGCCTTCTGAAAAACAGACAAGCCACAGCCTCTCAAAGGCACAACAGTGTATAATAGACATAAATACATATTCCAGGAATTCATTCACATATCAAACATATCCATTCAAAAACACTTCATGACAAAACAAATAATTACAGTCACAACAATTTACTGATCAAATACAGTCCAGTCCTTTACTTCAAATATCTAAATATAAATATGTCAAAACATAAAATAATTATAATTGTCTTTTTCTCTTCAATCTTTGCTTCATTGTGTACCATACTCCAGCTACTTTCAGAACATGCACGCAGTAAACACTACGTGCTAAGCACTAAATATGCTTAGTGGTGACTATGAATCGAAGAATTTCCCAAACAAGCATAATCGCGTTAATTATGCTAAATTTCATTATTTTTTTCTTATCAAATACACTTTTCAATATCTTTAACAGTATTTTCAAGACATTACTAAAATTTTGGCAAAATTTTCACTTTGGTCCTAAACTTATCAATTTATTACAAAAATACGATTTTGCAATTTAATTACAAAATTTCCATTACTTTCTTATGTTCACATTTTAATTGACTTTTGGCATATATAGCAATCTATTGGGCTTGACATTGACTTTTTATGTGGAATTTCTTATTTCATCAATCGGATATAATTATCGTTTCATTTGGCATTTTGCATTGTTAATTGCCACTATTATGGCAAATTTTTCAATTCAATACTCCATTTTTCAATTACTTTCAGAATTTCCTTTTTAAACTTTATTTACGATTTTACCATTAGTTTATTTATTTTTACTTTGACTTTATCAATTATTTATCAAAATAAAATTATTAATGCTTTTAACATTCAATACCAAGCAATCTCATTACTTTGGTAAACTTTTCAATTAAGCCAATAATTTTTCATTTTATTTCAAAAATGCCCTTTTTACACACTTTTATTACAAAATTGCCACATTGACATTTTTAATTGCAAAAATGTCATTAACTTGTTCATATTTACTTTTCATTTGACTTTGGCTTACAAAATTTATGTCCAGTTCTTGTTTGAACTGTTCATACAATATTTCATTTTTTATCCTTAATTTTACAATTAATTAAAAAATTGTCATTTTAACTTTTAATTGCAATATTGGCACTATTTTACAAATATTACATTTTCAAAGCAATAATTGGCATACAATATACCAATTGGTCATTATTTTGATTTTTCCATGTAAAATTTCATTTTAATCCTTATACTTTACAGAACTTCATCTTTGGACTGTTTGGACATTAAATTACCATTTTACCCTTTTAAAGTAATTTTCTTATCACTTTTGCTCATTAAGTTCAATCTTTGGAAAAATTATAGTTTTGCCCATAAACTTTCAATTTCTTTCAGTTATGTTTTTTTTTTCACTTTTAGCTTTACTTTTGGCTTTTTTTTTGCACTTTTAACTTATTCTTATTAAAATGCCTTTAGTAAAATTTTGACAGAAATTTCTTAGATAGGATATACGGGACGTAGACCCTACATGACCACATACAGATAGATTGAGAAATGATCCCCGAAGGATAAAATCTCACAGAGCAGATATCAGTACATACAGATCAGAGGCTATGGGAGATCAATGATCCTACCATAGCAGAGTAAGTCACCATGACTTGCACCGCTGTATAGGGTATTCCTATAGCTAGCCAATTATATCTTGAGCAAGACTTTTACTGCTTAACTATTGCTAAGGGCAAAATCACTTACTTTCAAAATAATTTTCAGATTTTAAATAATTTCCATTACTTTTGAAAACAATACATTTTGTTAGTCAATCTTTTTCTGTACTTTTGACTATTCAGTAGCTTTTTCTTTTTTTATTATTCTGACATTCACTTTTTTAGTGCTTTACATGCAGTTTGTGAATTATGTCATCATAATTCACCACTTCCTCATCGATTTATGAATTATTTCTTAATAATTCAATATTTTCCCTTTACGCTTCATTTCACCTTTCAGACTTTTAACAGTTTCTTACTTTTTCTTTCTAGTAATACAGTCGTTCAGAGTTTTTAATACTTTTATACGGTTTGTGAATTATTTTACAATAATTCACCATTTTCTTATCGAATTATAAATTACTTCTCAATAATTTATCATGGTCACTTTACACATTATACTTATTATTATCTTTTATTTCAATACACTAGCCAGTCAATCTTTTCATCACCTTTGGATAGTTTATAAATTATATCAATAAAATTCATTATTTTTCACTTAAATTTTGAATTATAACTCAATAATTCAACACATTTATTTTGTACATATTCAAATATTTTCTTTAAAATATTCAAATAAATTCTACAAAAATTTATGGGTGCCATATTCACTTATTTCATGAATTATTTCACCATAATTTATCAAATTTACATTGTACATAATCAATTATTTACTCCAAAAATATTTAAATAATTTCCATAAATTCTCTTAAAATTTATGGACATATTTATTTATGTTTATTATCATTTTAAGGCTTAAATTATCAAAAATAAATAAAATATACCTTATTTCCCTTTAGGTAAAATTTTGGCCATTAAAAGAATTTCATAATACAAAATTAATTCAATCAAATCAAGCTTATATTTAAGCACAATTAAGGTCTAATTTCATTTCTCTAAAGCCAATTTCAATTGTTCATATTTTTCCTATAGTTTCCCTAAGTTACATAAAGGCAATTCCATACAAAATAAGGAAAATTGGAGGATTTCATAGTCACTTACCTTTCTCACTTGCTTTAGGTTCCTTAGGCTTCCTTTTTCACACCATAAGCCAAAGAAAATCATCCATCACCATGAAGAACCATAAGAGGATGAAATTCTTAACAAAAGGAACACCATGATTTCAATGGTTTTAGCTTAATTTGACCTCAAAAATGGACTCTAGGCACCTAAAACTACTTGTAGGTACCCTTAAATAAATTTAAAACCTTGAAAATTTCTTACCTCAATTTGAACCCTAAGCCTTTTCCACTTGATTTCTCTTGCTTTCTTTACATAAATAAAAGGATTGAGGCTACTAAGATGATCTAGAGATGTGGTAAATTATCTTTTATGCTTAGATCTAAAGAAAATAAGTGAAGAATTTGAAAGAATTTTGAGAGAGAGAGAATAGGAGTTTCAGTCACTTATGGAGGAAGAGGAGGTGAGGAAGAAGAAGAAAGCCATGATTTTTACTGTTGTCTTTCTCCTTTTTTATAATGGCTTTTGGTGGTTTGGGCTTGGTTCAACCAAAGCCCACTCACTTAAGGCCTAATAATTAAAATTAAGCATGTTTTGTTATTTTCCTGCAATTCTCTCTATTCTCGAATCCAAATCACTTCAAAATTAATTTCATCATTCTTATCACATAAAAAATAGGCCATACACAAAATTTTAGCCGAATCGGAGTCCATTATTGATCCAATTCGATCAGATCAATTCGATTTAAAAATATCGGTGTTACTGAAAATTTTACTTTTTTGCAACCAAAATAATCTACACATTATTTTAGGCATATCTACAATTTTTTAGACTTCATTTGCTATTTTTAACGGCTCGATCAAACTTTGGTCAAACTAGTTAACCTAAAATTGAACTGCTTCATTTTTCGTATTTTTGACTTTTGGATATCTATTTGATCTCAATTTTACTTCAAATTTTAACCTCTGACTATCCATGACCCATATTTTTCGATGCTCAAATAAAATATTTTTTACCTTCGGATGTACTTTTCAACCTGGATGCACTATTTAATATCAAAAAATACTATTCACGACTGACCCGACGTTCAGACCATTACATAAATATTGTGAGCTTTCTTGCCTTAGTAAAAGTTAAGTGTTCAAGGTTGGTTAAATTTAGGCTATTTGATGTAATTAATTTTAGAACTTTATTTTGGCTTAAAGAGGAATTTTTAAATTTGATTTGAAGGTGTACATAAGGAGAAAATAATTTTTATTGAGCTAAAAATTCATATTTTATTTTGTTTAAACTGTTAAAATTCTTGCCTAAAGCAATTAACTTGGTTGGGTTGATATTCATCCCATTGAGTTACATGTGCATTTAGAATCTAGTACCTTTCATCTTGGTAGGGATGATTTCATCCTAGCCATGTCATCAACCTCACTCAATCCCAAAGCTAACAACTCGACTGGGATGAAAATCAACCCAACCAAGTCAAGAGCCTTATAAAAGTCACTCTTCCATTTCCCAACCAAGACATCCTTTAATTTCTCCCTAATTTTCCCTTCCCATCGAGACACACACACCTAATCAAGTCAATCAAGTTTGTGCACTTTGCTTTTTCATCATTTAACTTTCACAACTGATCAAGTAAGTTTAATATTTCTCACTTAATTCTTCATAAGTAATATTGGTCTATTTTACTTTTGATGAATTAAATAGGGATTTTACTTTTATTTTGAATGTGCTTTTCAAGGGTTTATTTTGGGTTTATTCAATGCTTCAATTGCATGAAATTGAAATTATAATGTTTATTGGACTATATATAGGTTTGATTCCAAATTTGGCATAAGAATGGTTTAGATTTATCTAGTTTTGGCTTGGTTATTATTGTGCCCACCAAGTGTTTGATAAAATGCCTCAATAACCAATTTCAATTCTTTTACTTCATTTTCTTTAATCAAACCACTTCCAACCAATTTTAAATGTTAAAGCCTATTTCCCACATTTGATATCTATTCTTCAATATATTAATTTTGTGTATTTAGCATTGAAGCAATTGTGATATTATTTCCTTGTTCAATTGTGGTGATGTATGAACTTCACTTTTCTTAGGTACTTACTTGTTCTTTATAATTTGTGCAGTGGCTCCAAAGCGAACCAAAAATAAAGGTGCCTCTAGTTTTTTCAAAATCTATATTCCACTATATATTAATGAGGAGCACATCGCTTTGTATGAATACTTTGTGAGAGTATAATACGTGAAACCTATCTATCTGAAGGAATTCTTTCTTGCCATTGCTGCTGGAAATCTTTGGACAAAGGTTAATCTATTGATTGAAAATATTGGATGGACCGAGTTTGTAAAGAAAAGGCCCAAGGTGCATCCTACCATCACATGTGACTTCCTGACTACATTTAGCTACAAATTTAAGGATGACAATGATAACAGTGGCACTATTCAATTCTAGTTGGGCCGAAACTTGTACGCCATGGCATTTAAAGAGTTTACTTGGCATTTGAGTTTTTCTATGGATGAATATAGGGTATACCAAATTCAACCCCGAGAGAGAATTGGGTAGTGATTAGAAACCATTGAGCCTATTATTTTAATGCTAGGAATACTAAGGCATAATTTCTAAAAAATCATGCCTTAAGGGTACTTTATTAGTTCTTGGCTATGACATTTTTTAGCCATACTAGTTGCCCTAATGGAGTAAAATGCCGGAGAGGTGCTCATTTTGAGATGCATGGTTAAGGGTATTCATTTCAATGGTGCATATTTGTTACGGAGGAAGATAGAGGACTTACAAAGGAAGCCATGCTTTGTCAAGAAAACCGTTTTGGGGGGAATTGTAATAATTTTGGTGAAAGTTGTTAAGCATTTGGATTTAGGGTCCTTTCTTGGCGTACCAAGATATATCGACTATAAAATGTTGAAAAATATGAAGGTGCTAAAGGATGAGCCTCACCGCCATTGGATTGATAGGGCTAAATTTCTTCATTTAATTGTCATAGGATGTACAAGTCCATTTAAAGAAGATGATGAGGATGCAGATGATGCAGAAAGGGTGGCTGCAGTTGAGAAAGGACTTTCTCTATAGATGGTAGATTTTATGAATAGTATGAATGCCTGCTTGGATATTCAGGTGGGGCTTATTAAAAAGATGCATAAGAGTTTTGAGCATTTCACTATACATTTTTGGGAGCAATTTCCACTACCATCGTCTCCACCACCACAATGATTTTGTCTTTATGTCACCTTGTTGAGTACAACAAGGAATTTTGGAGGCGGGTAGAGCTTATTTAAGCTCAATTTTGCTTATTGAGATTCAAGCTGTGATTAAAAATCTTAACCTCCCCTCATCGTCATGAAAGTTTTTTTATTTTATTTTATGTTTTCTATTTTTTTGTTTTATGTTTTATTTAGTTATCTTTTCTTGTGTTTTAGTTATTTTTATCTTAATTGTAACTCTTAATCATAGTTAACTTTGTATTCTCTTTTATTAAATAGTAATATAACTATTTTCTTAGTTTTGGTTTGTGTCGATCATGTAGTATAGTTCAATTTTGGCATGAGAATGGTTTCGATTTCTCTAGTTTTTGTTTGTGTTGATGATGTAGTATAGTTTGATTCCAGTTTTGGCATGAGAATGGTTTAGATTTCTCTTGATTGAATTTGATTTAGTTGGAATTTTATTAAGTGCTACTGTTGATTTTTAAGCATGATTTTGCATGGTATAATTTTTGGTTGAAGTTTGATTATTTCAAAATTTTGGTTTGTTCAATTTTGCTCGAGGGCAAGCAAAGATTAAGTGTAGGGTATTTGATTGCTTTCAATTATAATTATAATTGTTAATGTAGTTTTAATGTGTTTAAGAGTTTTTCAATGTTGAATTAATTAGTTTTATGTTTAAATTTTTAATTATGTGTTTTGAGTTTGTTTAAGTGTGTTTTTGAAGGAAGTGTGTTTTTGTGTTTTTTGAAGGAAGTTTTTGAAGAAACTTTTGAATAAACTCGGTGGGGATGATTTTCATCCCAACTGAGTTGCTTAAGAGGCAAATTCATGAGATTGTTCCAGTAGTTATCAACTCGGTAAGGATGATTTTCATCTTAAAATCATCCCAACTGAGTCACCATCGCACTTTCAAGTAGTATTCATCAACTCAGTTGGGATGGTTTCTTTCCCAACCGAGTAATATGTTCAAAGTTATGATAAAAGTTAGCTCTTCTCTATTTTAGGAAGTTTGGTGGCAGCTAAACTCCCTAATTTTAGGGTATTTAAGCATGTTTAACAAGAGATTTGGGGAGTTAGTCAATTTTACTTCATAATTTAGATCTAGTTTTTAATAATTGAATTCTCTTAGGGTTTGGGGCTATACTCTACTATTCTATGAAGACATCAAGAGAAAGCTTTAAGATTTATGAGTATATATAATATCTTTTTATTTTAATTTTTCAATTGTTTCAATGATGAACAATGAGTAATTTCTTTACTTTTGCTGAGGAAAACATAAATCCTTAGTCTTTTATTGTAATGACTCTAATTTGAGCTTAATTTTAATACAAGTGTATTATTTCTTAATTTTGGAGTTGAATCTTATCTTTGCTTGTGATTGAATTAATGCTTGATTTATCGAATATATGATTGATTATTAATTTAGCCTTCGATCAATGATTTACATGTTCTTAGTTTATTTTACTCATGTCCATGCATTGTTGTGTTCTGAAATTGAGGCAGTGATTTGTTGTTCATGAGTTGATTTAAAACTAAGAATTTAAATTAAGAATAGGCTAGAGTTAGATTTCTTGAAAATTGATTTAACAAAGGTTTAGGAGTTTAAAAACTATATTGATATACTAGGTATTAGATTGTTCATAATTTAAGGGTTTAATACTTAAAATGATATTCTAAGCAATATATCTAATTTTAAACTGGTTTTCCATGACTACTTGTATTACTTTTAATTGAATCATTGTAATAAAAATGTGGATAGTTCCTTAGCGAAAATGCTTTAATTATTGATTTTTATCATCTTTGGAATTTTGTTTTGTATTTAGTTTTACAATTAATTAATTCAGTCTAATTTAAGTTGATTTGTTTAGTTGTTAATTTTAACTTAGTCAATTGTTAATCAATTCAAAACTTGAAAATTTTTTCACACATTGTTTGCTATAAAATCTGGAATACACAATCTCAAGGGTGTAATATTAAAGGGTTTTAATTTTGTTTTTCAATATTACTTAATTGATCTAGTACACTTGTTATACAACAGTCAAGCGACAAAAAAGTATAAGTCGTCGTTATGTTGCATTTTTTTAGTAGTGGATGAAGCCACTTGAAGGAATTAAAGAGTATGTTAACAAACTCATGGCAATTGTTAACAAAATCATATTATTTGGTGAAGAATTTCCAGATGGTAAAATTTTTGAAAAGATTTTTGTGAGTTTGCCTCAAAGTTTGGTCAAAATTTCTTCACTTGAAAATTCAAAAGAACTTTTAAAAAATAACAGTTGCATAATTAATTAATGTAATGCAAGCTGTTGAGCAAAGAATAGCAATTAGAGATGAGAAGTCAATGAAGAGAGCTTTCATTGCCAAAACAACACACAAGATTTCATCAGCATTCCACAAAGGAAAAATTCCACCATGCGGTGTGTGAAAGAAAAGCAAACATGATGAAATTAATTGTTGGTAGAAAGATAAACTACAATGTTTCGATTGTAACAAATTTGGTCATATTAAACAATTTTGAAGATTGACAAATGATCAAGCAAACTTAGCACAAAATGAAAATATCTTTTTTGAGAGTTAGAGACAACTGCTCCAAAAAGGAAAAATTTAATGATAGAAAATTTATAAGAAGGTGTATCAATAATTGAATTATCAGAGAGTGCATCAAGAATTAAAAAGAAATTGCTTCAAAAAAAATTTGAAATCAAATGTGTATTGGAGAGAAGTGTTCCAATAAAACAATTAAATGTGTATGATTTTGAATCAAGGAAACATGTTGGAGAATTGATTCAAAATCATTAATTTTTATTTAGTGACTAAATTAGTGAAGTTTATTTTAACATATTTAGAATATTTTTGTTAATTATTATTTAGTTGGTGGAGTTAATGGTGTTAGTGTAGTTAGTAGAAGTTAATTATTTAGTAAAATTAGTGGGTTAGTGGCCTAAGTTTATATATATATATATATATATATATATATATATATATATATATATATATATATATATATATATATATATATATATATATATATATATATATATATATAAGTTAACAAAAGTTAAATTCAATAAAAAAATAATTTAAAAATTACTTAAATGTTTCAACTTATTAAAAAAAAAGATATGTTAACATATTTTATACCTATACCCAATGATCTTTCTTTTCTCCGTTACTTCTATATCATTCCATTCCCTTATGATTTCTTCTATTTTTGATCCCTGTCAAGTTCAAATCGTTACACCAGTCACCAGGGCTTGAAGAAGTAAACATTGCATGTCTCTTTGTCATGAAAATTTCAATCGACAACTAATAGCATCATTATTCTTTTAAGTATTGTTTATGTGGTTGCAAGCTAATTTACTTGGCCGAGATGATTGAAATCTGTAATGGAACCAAAACAAATTTCACTTTTTTAGGACGTCAATGTCGATTTAATTTTGAATCATATTTCAACTTGAGGTATAAGAGGAAGCTCCTACCGCTTTGTAAATGAAATTATTAGACTTTCAGCTAGGAAAAAGAGAACAGAAAAAATAATTACATGTAAAACTGAACACACGCACGCGAAAATAGGGAGGAATGGATAAGCAGGCAGTTTGAAAAAAGCCCTTGGTTTGCTACCACCCATTACAAGTGTCACACTCACTTTTATTGTGTTGTTTCCTACTTATTCATGCCTCACGAATATACTTATACAATTCACTTTCTCTTCACTATATGTATATATATATATGAATGTTACGAGAGGGGTTTAATTAAATTAGGTGTTATATTTATTCAATAAATAATTTAAACGAAGAATTATATATATATATATATAGAGGGAGAGAGAGAACTTATGGAAGGATTGAAAAGAAATAATAAAAGAAGAAAGAACTTTTATACTATTTTAAATTTCACAACGAAGAAATTTGTGACGGGAGAAGGGAGAGGGGCACAGGAGTTTGTTTGTGGATTAGCGCCCAGGATTAGGAAAATGCAGGAGCGAGCCAATGAAAGGGCTAAGAAGCTGCAGCCAAAAGGCGTGAAGTTTAGCTGGATTTTGGATAAGGAGATCCTTGTGTAAAATACGTTGCTCCTTTTGGGTCT